>CM021100.1:863241967-863353690 GCA_007115665.2 Sequoiadendron giganteum
TAATACATGTACCAAGTATTTGTAACCATACAACCTCCTTAGAGGTACATGTGTAGGATCCATATACTTTTATTCTTGTGTGGGAAAGCAATCATAAGATATATTTTACTCATCCAACTCACTGCACCTTAAAACAAAATAAAAATATAGCCACTAGTGGACCTTTGACTGTTCAAATCACTTGCCAATTTTGCATCAACAAATCCATGTATGTATAATGTATTAACCATATCATCAATACCATGATAAAACAAACAATAATTTGAAGTTCCACACAAATAAATAAATGCCATTTTAATAAAATTCTAATGCTCTCTATAAAGGTTGGACTTAAATATGGTCAAAATTCCCACTTCTTGAACAATATTTAGTCTAGTATAAAACATTGCATTCATACATCAAAATACCAATGTGTACTATCAAAAAATATTGTATGTGACATTTTAACACTTTTTTAGGTCCTTGTTAAATTGAGCTTATTGTTGCCTAGATTTAGTTTTTTAATGTGCTTAACACATTCACATTAAGTCTTGGGCTCTTGTAAACTAAATGGACATATGTGTGCCTTATTTAGGGTGTTATAAAGTGTTGTACCACACTTTCACACTTATCTAGGGTTTTATTAATTAATTGGGCTTATTTATGCCTTATTTGGCCTTATTTTGCATCCATAAGCCTTAATTAATGCATCCTTCTGAGGTTAATCCCAACACAAACCAGCATCCAATCATAATTCAAGTGTTTTTGGATTGTATGGACTAGATTTAGTGATCTGGGTCTCATACAACACCTTGGGTGTATGGGTTCAACCTAAGTTTTAGGGCCCCGATATTCATTTCAAATGAATCTAATCTTTTCTTGAAAAATGTGTCCCATAGCCTAGCCTAGTGGGACTCATGCACCACTTCTTGCATATGAGTCTTGTATGGCTTAAAATTAAATTTAATTCAAATTCTTGGTGGGACTTTATCCTCCTAGATCTGGTGTTGTCTTGTAGTGTTGTAATTTTGGGTAATTAAGCATAAACAAGTATAAATACAAGGTTATTTCACTCATTTAAAACCTAGCAAGTTGAATAAGAATATTTATATAAAAATTAAGATCACAAGAGAGTTCAAATGTTTACAAGAGCATTCAAGAGTCTTCAAGAGTTGATTATTAAGCATCGTGTCAAATTCATCATACATCATTTTTTTTTTAGCTAATAATTGTGATGTAGGGTTTCATTACTCGTGCAAGCATTTAAGTCAAGATCTACAACATTCAAACAAGAGTTAAAATCTACATCCATTGGATCCATTTCATACATGTTTTCAACTCTTTATTGCTAAGGTTTGGTGAGTTGCAACACATTATTTTGTTCATTCATCATTCCTCCTTTCCATTTTATTTTATTGCAAGGTTTGATTACCAAAAAGAGGTTTGACCAAGGAAAACCCCTTTCCACTAACAAAAAAACATTTTTACCTCTCTTTAGTGTGTGATTTTCAGATCTAGCTTGAAGACCTTCTAAGGAGCAGGATTGGAAAGAAGTTGTCTAGTGTGAAAAGTCATCAAAGTAGTCACCTTGTTTACAAGACCTTTGAAGGACACCTACTAAGTAGAATCTTCTAGTTCAAATCCAAAAACTAGGTTGAGAAGACAAGGTAGAATTTGAAGAGCATATTTAGATCTCGATCCTTCAAAAAAGCCAAATTGGACTGATACACCACTTTTGGCGTATGAGTCCCAATTCAATGAATTTTATAGATTTCAAGAGTTTCAGATTTGTCTTTTCCATATTTTTGTTCCTATCCAAAAACCCTAATCTAGGAATAAATCACCCATCCTGGCATATGAGTCCCATTCTAAATTAATTTCAATGTTTTCAGTGTTTCAGGACTTCATTCAACTTGCTACATCTTTCCAAGTGCCCCTTTGTACTTTTCCAATTTTATATTCTATTTTGCATTCATTTCTAGGTCATTTAGTGAAGCTTTCCATATTATTAGGTTTCATATTTGATCTTGCATGTCATTTGTCTTTTCAAGCCCTGGCTTGGTGTTGAACCCTCTTTTAGTCTCTAATCATACCCTAGGACACCTTATTGTAAGATTTATTTCCCCTACTTCATCCTTGGATTGAGATCTTTAGGGTTTTCTTGAATGAGAAGCGTAGAAGATTCTTGTTCTATGTCCTAAACCATAGCCAACAATAATTTTATTCCTTTCATTTTGGTGAACCTACATTTAGAACATCTTAATTTTGATTTGGAGTGCATCATCATCCTATATCTAGCTTGTATTAACATTGCATTAGGGTTTGCATTAATTAAATGGCATTTAGGGTTTCTAAATCTTGCATTAGTGAAAGTGCATATAGGTTGCATTTTTGCATCTTCAATCATTGAATTTCACCTAAAATTTGCATTTTCACTTAGCTCAGACATTATACAAACTAAAAATCATAACTTTCACTTTGAATTTTGAGTAAAATCCCTAGACTGGGACTCATACGCCCCTTTGGGAAATTTAGTCCCAGTACAAGAGATTTTTCCTAATTTTGAGGTATGTTGTGGAGACTATTATTCACTATTTCAACTCTTGAAAATCCTTGATTGGGAATCATACACCCCTTTGGGTGATTTAGTATTGTTTCAGATTTTAAACTACATTATCTAGCATTGAATTCTCTGCTTTTGTGTTTTTGTTTGTTGTTGTTAGTCATCTCTTTTAGTTTGTAAATTTTCTATTTCATTCATTTCATTACATCTACCTTCACTTCATTCATTATGTATATTGCATAATCTCATATTTTCATTTAGACCTTTTATTCTAAGTTCTTGCATTGTATTTCACCATGAATATTTGCTTTAGTAAGCTATGAATGTTTTTGAAGTCCTTAGTTGATGTATCAAGTTGTGCTTTTGGAAATGACCCTAATGAAATTGAACTTACTCATGCTCAATCAAATCCTAATGCATTTCCTCCTTGTGATGTTGAAATCATTGGAGAAGATGATGACAACATGAATAAATTTGTAAATGATTTCCTTAATAACCTTGAGACTAATGTGTCCTTTCATCCATCCATGAAACAACAAACACCCCTATAATACCACCACTTGATATGTTTGGTTACTTGGTTACATACATCTTGAAACTGCAAAACAATCCAAACCTAAGTTCCCTACAATAGGTGAACCTAGTTCCTCTATTCAAGCAAACATTCAACCATTATATGTTAACAAAGTGAAAAACACTCCCATCAATCTAATAGATACATATGGAAAAGGATTCACGATCTTAAGCAAACAAGAATGTGATACAACTATTGGCATATGGTCAATGCTCCCCTTAGGATTTGTGACATGGCTTAACTGCCTCTCATGGATCGGTTAACTCTCATAGTTGGATTGAGCATTAATAGGTCGATCTTTTCATGCAATGACAACTGTGTTTCCAATAATTGGTATCAGAGCCAAAGGTGTTGGGTTCGAATCCCCTTGGGTAACGTTGAGGGGGTGATTGTTGGCATATGGTCAGTGCTTCGCTTGGGATTTGTGAAATGGCTTAACCACCTCCTATGGATCCGTTAACTTTCACAATTGTATCAGGCATCAATAGGTCGATCTTTTGGTGCGACAACAACTATGTTTCCAACAACAACAAGTGAACATGAAATTCATCAACTCTTAGAGAAATTTTCAACTAAATATACTAAGGGGTTAGGATATCAAGATCCCCCTCCTGACATAAGTTCCCTTCTTCCTAAATAACAACCAATACCTTCTAACAATGATAAGGATGATATAATAGGTCAACATTCAACTAGAGAAGTCATGTAATAGTTGTTGAATCGTCATATTATCACTATTACATGCTTTACATTCAGTGAAAATCATTTCAAAATGAATGGATCTCTTTCCCATCACCTACCTCATCTCATTCTTGTATTGCACTCAGTGGGGACAAGAATTAGATAGCATTGTCCTAGTAATGCATTTTTTATTTCCCCTTTAGCTAGTTTTTCACCTTCTGTATATGATGAACAAGATTGGGATGTGGATGACTTGCTATAGGTTAACTCAAATGTGCCTTACTAGAATTTTAAATTATTTATTTTTCTTTTGTATGATTGCATGTGCGTAATGTGATCCCCTGTATTGTTCTATTTGATGTATCTCTCTCTTTGTGACATTACTCTATTTGTACCTACATTCTTCTCTATGAAGATAAATATTTTATCTTATTTTCTCTTTTCATTTGTCTCATGTTTTTCTTTTGAGTATGATGTAAGGCATTGTGTCTCTTCCATGTTGACCCAAAATATTTTCCTTTATCTTTATCTTTTCATTTTTCTAGTGTTTTCCTTTTGGGGATGAGGCAAGGCATTGAGACATTCATGCCTCTTCCATATTGACCTGAAAGGATTTTTCTTTGTTTTCACTCTCTTTGTGTTGTTCTTCCTATTCCATGAGTATTTGGGGATCTAAGCTCTCTAAAAATATTGTAGCAAGAACATACTGACCCAAAATCCATGGATCCCTCATGTGTTTGGAGTTTCATTTTGGGGGCAACCCCTCTTTTCCTTTTCATGATGTAGCTTTATTTGGAAATATATGACTTGGCATTGGGATTTCCAAGTTAGCTCTGATGTATTCTCTATTGTTAGCATTTATCATTGGATACTTTAAAGTAATTTCTCATAACATGGTGTTTAGTAATTTCTTTAAAGTGGGGGCATACATTGGCATTATTCTTCTTCATTTCATGTTTCATGGTATAGTTTTCTTATTTCATGCAATGCATCTTTCGCTTTGTGGTGACATTGGGTGTGATGTCCCTCAAGAGCGTGATCTCTTTTAGCATATCATATTTCTCATAAAGTGGCTTGATGTGACACACTGCATCCCCTAAGTTGTGATTCTTCTATTCTTTGATTGGTCCTCTCTTGTATACATTATACACAATCTTCCCTAAGTAAAAGACCTTACATGAACTAAGCAAAAACCCTTTGAAAATTCACTATTTTGCATTTATAATTTCAGTTATATGCCCATAGCATAAAACACTTTGATTTCCTATGGATCCATCTTGTTTGTTCATGAGTTCCAAGCATATGAAGTTTTTCTTAAATCATGAAGCTCAAAGTTCATTGTTATGTGGTTCCTTATCAAAGTTATTAGGAGGTATAGCTTTGGTTTGGTTGAATGGGAAGCTGAACTTAGGAATGACTTTCCCATAACTACTTGATTATGTGTGTGAGTGTATACTAGTCATGTGTGTATGTATCTCACCTTTTTGGATACTCACCTAGTGCATAGCCTGAAGTTCCATTTCCTTAGAGTGAGCATTTATTTCTGGAAAAATAGCCTAGATCCGATCCACATCGTGATGGACAAATGATCGAAGCTTGATCCACCCCTCTTTTTCTTTTTCTTTTCTTCTTATCCTTAGAAGTGTATGCATGTGCCTTGTTATTGCTCCTTATATCATTTATCATGTCTATCCTTATGTTTGTATGTTGGTTGGCTATAGGATCTTGATCCTGGAGGCTTGATCACCACTCTTGATCATTTCCATCCTAGCTTACTAGCATTGGAATATTGGGACCCCTCTTGATGTGTGTTGGTCTACTTTAGTGTGAGTTTGAAGCAATTTCATCCTCACTAAATGGGGGCTAAATGTAGTGTCAAAAAATGTCATCCATGACATTTTCACTCTTATTTAGGTTCTCCTCTACAATTGAGCTTAATGTTCCCTAGATTTAGTGTTGTAATCTACTTAACACATTCACATTAGGTCTTGGGCCCTTGTAAACTAAATGAAAATATTTGTTCCTTATTTAGGGTGTTGCAAAGTGTTGTACCACACTTTCACACTTTTCTAGGGTTTTATTAATCAATTGGGCTTCTTTATACCTTATTTGGCCTTAATTTTCATCCACAAGCCTTAATTAACACATATTTTTGAGGATAATACTGACACAAACTAGCATCCAATCATAATTCACGTTTTTTTGGATTGTAAGTTCTAAATTTAGTGATTTGGGTCTCATACGCTACCTTGGCCATATGGGTCCCACCTAAGTTTTGGGGCCTCGATCCTAATTCAACATGAACCTAAGTTTTTCTTTAAAAATGTGTCCCATAGCCTAGCCTAATGGAACTCATACACCACTTCTAGCGTATGAGTCCCATGGGGCTTAAAATTAAATTTCATTCAAATTCTAAGTGGGATTTTATCCTGCTAGATCTGATGTCAGCTTCTAGTGTTGTAATTTTGGGTAATTAGGCATAAGCATGCATAAATACAAGGTTATTACCCTCATTTTACATGTAGCAAGTTGAATAAGAATCCTTATAGAAAATTTGAGATCACATGAGCATTCAAGTGTTTACAAGAGCATTCAAGAGTCTTCAAGAGCTCATTATCAAACATTTTGGAGCATTATTCAAGTATCAAGCATCATGTCAAAGTCATCATGCATCATTTTTTTTTTTGAGCTAAAAATTGTGATGGAGGGTTTAATGATTCAAGCAAGCATTTAAGTCAAGATCTACAACATTCAAGCAAGAGTCAAGATCTACATCCATTGGAGAAATTTCACACATGTTTGTAGCACTTTATTGCTAGGGTTTGGTGAGTTGCAATACATTATTTTTTTCATTCATCATTCCTCCATTCTATTTGATTTCATTACAAGCTTTGATTACTAAAAAAAGGTTTGAACAAGGCAAACCCATTTCCACTAACAAAAATTCATTTTTCCCTCTCTTTAGTCTATGATTTGTAGATCTAGATTGAAGAGCTTCTAAGGGGCAAGATTGGAAATAATTTTTTGAGTGTGAAAGTTCATCAAAGTAGTCACCTTGTTTACAAGACCTTTGAAGGACACCTATAGACCAGAATCTTCCAGTTTAGATCTAGAAACTAGGTTGAGAAGTTAACAGAAAAGTTGAAGAGCTGATTCAAATCCCAATCCTCTGAAAAATCCAAACTAGACTGATGCACCACTTCTGGTGTATGAGTCCCAATTTAATGAATTTTACAAATTTAAAGAGTTTCAAACTTTTCTTTACTAGATTTATGTTCCTGTCAAAAAATCCTAATCTAGGACACAATCACCTAGCCTAGCATATGAGTCCCAGTTTGCATTAATTTCAATGTTTTCAATATGTCAAGACTTCATTCAAGTTGCTACAGCTTTCCAAGTTCTCCTCTATACTTTTCCAGTTTTATGTTCCTTTTTACATTCATTTCTAAGACATTTAGTGAAGCTTTGAATATCATTAGATTTCATATTTTATCTTGCATGTCATTTGTCTTTCCAAGTCCTAGCTTAGTGGTGAACCCTCTTTTAGTCTCTAATCATACCCTAGGACACCATATTCCAAGATCTATTTCCCCTACTTCATCCTTGGATTGAGATCTCTAGGATTTCCTTGAATGAGAAGTGTAGAAGATTGTTGTTCTACATCCTAAACCATAGCCAACAATAATTTTCTTCCTTTCATTTTGGTAAACCTGTATTTAGAACATCTTAATTTTGATTTGGAGTGCATCATCATCCTAGATCTAGCTTGCATTAACATTGCATTAGGGTTTGCATTAGTTAATTGGCATCTAGGGTTTCTAAATATTGCATTAGTGAAAGTGCACATAGATTGCATTTTTACATCTTGCATCATTGAATTTGACCTAAAATCTGCATTTGCACTTAGCTTAGAAATCATAAAAATCAAAAAGCATAAATTTCACTTAGAATTTTCTGAAATTTGTGTAAAACCCCTAGACTAGGACTCATACGCCCCTCTGGGAAATTTAGTCCCATTACAAGAGATTTTTCCCAATTTTAGGGTATCTTGTGGTGACTATTATTCACTGTTTGAACACTTTAAAAGATCGCGATTGAGACTCATACGTCCCTCTAGGCGAATTTAGTCCCATTTCAAATTTTAAAATACATTTTCTAGCATTGAATTCTTTGCTTTTGTGTTTTTGTTTGCTACATACATTGAATAATCTCATATTTGCATTTATACCTTTTATTCTAAGTTCTTGCATTGCATTCCATCATGGATATGTGCTTTAGTAATTTGTGGATGTCATTGAAGTCCTTAGTGGATGTATCAAGTTGTTCTTTTGGAAATGACCCTAATGAAATTGAACATACTCATGATCACTCAACTCCTAATGCATGTCCTCCTCATGATGTTGAAATCATTAGATAAGATGATGACAACATGAATAAATTCCTAAACGATTTCCTTAATAACCTTGAGACTAATGCATCCTTTTATCCATCCATGAAAAATCCAACACCCCCTATATTGTCACCACTTGAGGTGTTTGGTTACCTACATCCTGAAACTAAGAGACAAGTCAAACCTAAGTTTCCTACAATAGGTGAACCTAGTTCATATAGTCAAGCAAACATTCAAACATTCTATGTTAACAAAGTGACAAACACTCCCATCAATCTAAAAGAGACATATGGAAAAGGATTCACTATCTTAAGCAAACAAGGATGTGATACAACAAGTGAACATGAAATTCATCAACTCTTAGAGAAAATTCCAAATGAAGATAGTAAAGGTTTAGGATATCAAGATCCCCCTCCTGACATAAGTGTCCTTCCTAAAGAACAACCAATTCCTTCTAACGATGATAAGGATGATAGGATCATCTTAGGTCCTCCTCCTCAACATTCAACTAGAGAAGTTGATGAATCTAGAAAAAGACGAAGGCCTTACAAACTAAAGAAACTAAAATTCCCTTGTCCACCAACTGCCACTGAAAAAACTTTACAAATACTTCTAAACCAATTTCTGATTACATTACCACTCCTAAGAGAATACCGATCTCCAAATCCTAAGAATATAAACACATCATATTGTCAATACCAGAATTCTTGGGCACAGTATGGATGAGTTTCGTGCTTTAAAAAAAATATTTAAAAAGTTTGATATCATATAAATAGTCCCTTAAAGCGGGACCCTTTCACTCCTTGCCATGTAATAGTTGTAGAATCATCATATTCTCACTATTACATGTTTTACATTTATTGCAAACCATTTCAAAATGCAAGGATCTCTTTCCCATCACCTACCTTGGCTCATTCTTGTCTTGCACTCAGTGGGGACAAGAATTAGATAGCCTTCTCCTAGTAATGCATTTGTCATTTCCCCTTTGGGTAGTTGTCCACCTTCTGTTTATGATGAACAAGATTGGGATGCAAATGACTTGTTGTAGGTTGACTTGCATGTGCCTTACTAGTCTTTCACATTAATTCTTTTTCTTTTGTATGATTGCATGTGCGTAATTTGATCCCCTATACTATTTTATTTGATGTATCTCTCTCTCTCTTTATGAGATTTCTCTATGTTGTAAATATTTTACCTTTTGTTCTCTTTTCATTTCTCTTGTGTTTTTCTCTTGGGGATGATGCAAGGCATCAATACATTCATGTCTCTTCCATGTTGACCCAAAATCTTTCTTTTTATCTTTATCTATTCATTTGTCTTGTGTTTTCCTTTTGGGGATGATGCTAGCCATCGAGACATTCATGTCTCTTCCATGTTGACCCAAAACGATTTTTCTTTTTTTTTCACTCTCTTTATGTCATTCTTCCTATTCCATGAGTATTTGGGGAATGATGACAGTTTTGAGCTCTCTAAAAACATTGTAGCATGAACATAGTGACCCCAAATCAATGGATCCCTCATGTGCTTGGAGTTTCATTTTGGGGGCAACCCCTCTTTTCCTTTTCATGACGTAGCTTTATTTGGAAACATATGACTTGGCATAGGGCTTTCCAAGTTAGCTCTCATGTCATCTCTATTGTTAGCATCTATGATTGGATACTTTAAAGTAATTTCTTACATCATAGTGTTTAGAAATTTCTATAAAGTGGGGGCATACATTCACTTTATTCTTTTTCATTTTATGTTTCATGGTGTGGGTATGTGCATGATCATCATGGAAAAAATAGACCCTTAATTGGCGATGAAAATTTAAAAAATTAGTGTTAGGCAACTTGATGTAAAAATTTGAATGAGTTATCTATATTATTTCAAAAATATGTAAGAATAAAATCTATAGAAAATTGAATGTAGTTTCTAAACTACTAGGTTTTTTTTAATTTTTTTTAAATCTATTTGGTAAAAATTTAAAATTTCAATGCAGTAGTACTTAAATTTCAAGGAAAAAATAAGAAGCCGGTGTCTGTCTAACCATCCTAACCACAATAAAATGATAATATTTTTTTATAAGATTTTAGATATAAGTAGAGTACTCACGTCCTGATGTGATGCATATTATTTTGTAATGTTTTTCTAAGTAAATAATTAATTATGATTTTTTTATTAGAACTTTAAAAAAATATAAAAACTCGTATGTCTGACCACCTTAACTTGGTCAAAACTTCATGAAATTCAAATATTTTTTTAATCCTATAGTATGCAAAGCATAGAATGTGACGCATATTTTGGATTCAAAAAATGTGACACTGTTTGAAAGCTATAGATGTTTTTCAATCAACATATTAATCAGGACTTTAGTCATAATTCAAATAGAAAATGAATAATAATTATTTATTAAATTCAAAGTAAAACATAATTTATATTGGGGTGCTACCACAATAATGGGTTACACTTTTTGGGACATCCTGATTTTTGCTGAAATCACATATTTTTAGAAACTATAATGATTTAAGCCTTAAAAAGGTTCCATTTGAAGGGTTTTAATTGAAGAGGGTTTGATCAAACCCACTTATATCAAACCCCCTCGGATAGAAAGATGCTAGTTTTAAACCATACCTATAATGGAGTCTTCTCTACACCTATCAAAATGCTGATAAAAAATCAATTTTGATTTACCTTTTAGGGGATCAAATTAATTTATTTAAAATTATTTTTTTGTAAACATGTAAATCTTATTATAAGCTTCCCAAAGAGTATAATTTTAAATATATTTAATTTTATTATTATATTTATTTTTTATTTCTTGTGAATGTAGGTTTTGCAATGAACATCGAGGTCTTTATTTCACACATATGGAAAAATAGGAAAAGAGAGAAAAAAAATTCTTAAAAATGCATGTACACTAGCTATTGATGTCCTTATTCCAACAAAAAATGAATAAGTTAATTCAAATGAATACAAAAAAATTTATGCAGCTGAAAGTATAATATATCCAAATTATAATTACTTTGAATTAGAAAATTAATTAAAAAATATATATGCAAGAAAAAATTATGAAAAAATATCCATCCACTAGATAATGGTGTTAAAACATTGTATTTAAAAAATTAGAATTGTACGCTTTCTATAAAAAAAAGTTATGCAGCTGAAAGTAAGCATCAGTTTTTGAAAATGATGTTTAGTAAAAAAAAATAAGTTAATAAAAACTACATAAAATAATTCACAATTCATTTTTTAAGTTTAAAAAAAAATATAATTAAATTCTCAACACAAAATATCACAAATCACTAGTTTGCTTTGTCTTCAAATTCTTAATGGTTTAGCTTCTATAAGCGTACAAAAGTGAAGATCTGGTGAAAAATGTTGATTTCAATGTCAAGTTTGGCCCAAAAGTGTAACCCATTATTATGGGATCGCCCATTGGTGGAAGGCTGAGAATCTCCTTTAAAAACCCTTTTTGTTTCATCAATTTTGGGTTAAAAAAAAGTCGTCAGCCACATGGGTCATCACATCACTTACATATCACCACTTTTTGGCCCATCATGGTCCTACACATACTCATGTATTTTTCTTATTTCATGTGATGCATCTTTCACTTTGTGGTGACATTGGTTGTGATGTCCCTCAAGAGCATGATATCTCTTAGCATATTATATTCCTCTTAGTGGCTTGATGTGACACAGTACATCCCCTAAGTTTCGAATCTTATATTCTTTGATTGGTCCTCTCTTGGAGACATTAGACACAATCTTCCCTAAGTTAAAGACCTTGCATGAACTAAGAAAAACTCCTTTGAATATTCACTATTTTTCATTTACAATTTCGGTTATATGGCCACCTAGCATAACACACTTTTCTTTCTTGTGGAGCCATCTTGTTTTCTCACGAGTTCCAAGCATACAAAGTTTTTATTGCGTCATGAAGCTCAAAGTTCATTGTTGTTTGGTGCGTTATCGAAGTTATCAAGAGGTATAGCTTTGGTCTGGTTGAACCAAATGTCGAACTTAGGCATGAATTTCCCATAGCCACTTGATTGTGTGTGTGAGTGCATACCCATTGTGTGTCTATGTGTCTCACCTTTTTGGATATATACTCACCTAGTGGATTGTATAAAGTTTTGTTGCCTTAGAGTGAGCGTCCATTTTTGGACAAACAACCTAGATCTAATCCACATCCCTTGGAAAAATTATCAAATCTTGATCCACCCCTATTTTTCTTTTTCTTTTTTCTTTGTCTTTGGTAGTGTATGCTTTTGCCTTTTTATTGCTCCTTATATCATTTTTCATGTGTTTTCTTTTTTGCCTATGTTGGTTGGCTGTAGGATCTTTATCTTGGGGGCTTGATCACCTCTCTTGATCATTTTCATCCTATCTTACTAGAATTGGTGTATTGGGACCCCTCTTGATGTGTGTTGGTCTACTTTAGTGTGAGTTTGAAGTAAGTTCATCCTCTCATTAAAGTGGGGTCTAAATGTAGTGTCGAAATATGTCATCCATGAAATTTTCACACTTTATTAGGACCTCCTTGTTAAATTGAGCTTACTATTGCCTAGATTTATTGCTGTAATGTGCTTAACACATTCACATTAGGTCTTGGGCCCTTGTAAACTAAATAGACATAATTATGCCTTATTTAGGGTGTTGTAAAGTCTTTTACCACACTTTCACACTTATCTATGGTTTTATTAATTAATTGGGATTCTTTATTTCTTATTTGGCATTATTTTGCATCCACAAGCCTTAATTAATGTATATTTCTAAGGATAATCCTAACACAAACTAGCATCCAATCATAATTCAGGTGTTTTTCGATTTTATGATCCATATTTTGTGATTTGGGGCTCATGCACCACCTTGGGTATGTGGGTCCTATAGACACTCAAAATTGTCCCTATCATAACATTACCTAGTCGATACATGACCTTGAAAAACATTTGTGATATTTTACCCTAGGTCATTACATTATCTCACTTATCTCATTTATCCCACTTAATCACCTTCCCAATTAATTAAATAAATCTCATTTATTTAATTAATTCCCCTTTCACATGTCGAAAAATAATTCAAATTAAATATTTGAATTAATCTCTCACTTATTGTCACGTTGTAACATGTGTCACATGATTACAACTCTTCACATGCATAAATAATTTAAATAATTTTACTATTTAAATTATGAGATTCCCACTCACATCCTATTTTTACCCCCATTCATTTTGCATCATAAGCATCTTTTCTTCCAAAATAAATAAAACAATCCCACTTATTTCCTCACATCTTAATTTTAGGCTCATGTCATAACCCACTTAATGTGCATCATAGGCATTAAAATAAACTTTTAATCCTAGCCATACATATCACAAATTTGACTTTTAATCTTGGCCATTGAATCAAATCAGCCTTCTCCTATAAATCAATCATTTTACAGATCATTTGGGTGGATCTTCTTCTAGCATCCTCACTCTGCCAAAATCTCTATCTATCTATCTATCTATCTATTTTCTGCTATTATCTTCATCATATCGTTATGCTGCAAAAAATGAGCAATCAACATATCAACATTCAAACCTTCAAAATCATGCATTCTCATGCAGGTGGAGAAGAGCAATGGAGATAAATGAATTCAAGCTTGGAGATTGGTTTGCATTTGCTTGTTATTTTGATTTTCATGCTTGGTTGTACTCTATTGTGCTTGTTAGGGTTTTGATATCTTGTTATTCTAGTTTTATATCCGATTTTCCCTAACTACATTTGGTGAACCCGATCATCATCATCACCCTAATCCTTAACACTTCTAGTCACAAGCCCAAGCTCATACTTCAAGGAGCCCCTTTTCCTAATCATGAAGATAATCCAAAACCATATATCCTCCAAGGTGGTCCAAAATTTGCTCCTAGTGATGATGAAAAATTTGTTGAAATCTTAGGCCACCTTAATGATACTTTTGACAAGGGAAATACCACCATAAGTTTGGAATCATACACCATTCCATCTACTAGTCCTCCATCACCATTTAATAAAATTCGTATTTCAAATCATACTAGTCCTACACCAACACCACCATCCAGCTTCTCAAGCACTAATCCATCAACCAAAGAATCCTTTAACAATTTTCTCCAAAGACTACTAGCATGGAAAAGACCATCCCCATGTCAAGCACCCATTAATGATCTTACAAATGAACCTTTGAATGTCATGCCTATTCTTCCAACTCCATCATGTGGTCCACAACCTATTGATCATAAAAATCATACCGAGCCTCTTCCAGAGCCTTCCACTTCCATTTCCACTAAAATCCAAGAGCTATATCAAGAGCATTATCCTAAGCATGAAGAAACATTAACCTCTCATTCTAATCAAGATCTAGGCCCTTCTAATGATCCTATTCATAACATACTTGGTCATATTTATGATGAAGCTTCCCTCTATGATCTAGATCCTACCTATGATCAAGAAGGCCATGATGATCCTCTTAGCCAACTCTATGCATTCCATGGTCAAGATCCTATCACTTCACCTATCCATGAGCAAGAAAACTCCATTGCTCCTATAGACCCCATACCTAGTCCTATCCATGATCTTGCATTATCCACTTGTCATGATGAGACACATGCCTCTCAAGTAAATGTAGAAGATCAAACCAATAGTGTGGATCTAAATGAACATAATCAAGATCCTAATGATCCTTCCACATCCACTATCAACCCCATTTCAAATCCATCAACATGTCCTATTGGTCAATCCATATTTATTCATGAATTCTCCTCCTTAAAACAATAACCTTTATCCACATCACCTTCTTCATATAATAATGAACTCAAGTCTAGTGTCCAAAACACACCTAGTCCCATTGTCCATCGCATGCTTCAGAACATGAACTATCAAGGTAAAGGTTTAGGCCTTCATGAACTAGGTGTTTTGGAGCCCATCCATGTCAAGGTCCCTCCATGCTATTATGGCCTTGGATATACACCCCAAGGACACCAATCTAAAGATGTTGGTACTTCCTCCACCCATCCTAAGTCCTCTTTCCACCATAAATCCTATCATATGCCTAAAACATATGTTGCCATCCCTCCTCCATCATCTTACAAATGCCAAAAGCATGTGACCATACATCTTCCACCATCAACTTTTCCACCATTGCTTCCAAATCCTAATATCCATCCATCTAATTTACCTCCACTACTCCCAACACCTAATATCCCCATTATCCAATCCCCTTATCCACCTATCCATAAATCCTCTAAAAGTCCTAATCATGACCAATCAATGCACACATTATCTAAACATGAAGCTTCCACTCATTCCACCATACCCATGGGATTCAAAAGAATTTTTTTTTATGTCTCTTTCTATAAATAAAAAAATCTGAAGGGTCCTCATGCCCTAGGACACAAAAGCAAAGAATCAATGAAAAATCCACCCAAAAATCAATATAAGCCCATACCTTCAAAAGAAAAGTCTAAAAAGAAAATGGTTTGGGTACCTAAAAAAAAGGAAAACAAGTCAAACGAGGCATCTACATCTCAAAAATCCCAACCATCCACTTCCACCTCACATTCCCACTCTATTCAAGAATCTCATATTTCATCCCACAAGAAAAATAAAATTAGTAAAAATACTAAGTCTATGTGGGTACCTAAAGCACTTCATCACCCATATCCTAAGCAACCATCTCCATTGCTTCCTACACCCCCTCCACATCAAAAGCTTCAACGTTTATCACAATGTGTGCAACCATTGGTCATGGTTCCCTTTCATTTCACAAAATTTCCACATACCTCCATCTCCCCACCCTTCACTCATTATCCTACATATCTCCCCCATCACCTTCCTATGGTTCATGCTTTTGGCTAAGCCTCCCATCCATCTTCCCTACATAATCCACCAATCCCTCCATAATCCACATCATAATTCATCATCTACCTACTCCATCTCCCTTTCATGTCATCCATTACCAACATATATGAGCATAATGGCATTTGACATGGTCCATGCGATGACATCCATCTCTAGTGGGACTATCATCTTTCATGGAACTAGAAACTTGATTCCCTCCTATCCATATTCCCCTTCTCCTATACAAAAAATTTTAAAAAAAAATAAAAATAAAAAAAAAGGAAAATAAAAATAA
Source organism: Sequoiadendron giganteum (assembly GCA_007115665.2). NCBI lineage: Eukaryota > Viridiplantae > Streptophyta > Pinopsida > Cupressales > Cupressaceae > Sequoiadendron > Sequoiadendron giganteum. The sequence continues at coordinate 863,258,288 of CM021100.1, forward strand.
AAAAAGTCAAAAAAAAAATGAAAAAGAAAAAGAAAAGAGCAATCCCTTCATCCAACGGTGAAAACCTGGTAAACAGGCTCCCTAGATAAGTACCATGATGAAAACCTGGCAAACAGGCGTCATGTGTAGGTTGATATTCTATGTCACTTACACTTGGGGGCATGTTGTCTCATCCTACCATATCATTTTTATCCTATTATATCCTATCTTACCATCTCCTCTCCTACCATCTTTAGCCATCATACCCATATACTTATCATATTGAGTGCATTCATCCTCTCTTCCTCTTTTTGATCTTGATAAAAATATGGTGCAAAATGTTGAAACATGCTTTGGATATATTTTGATATACCTCATCCTTCCAAACAAGCCTATCATTATCCTAGTGTCATAAGTTTTGTCATGAAGAATCCTAAGTATTGTACTTAGAATGGGGCATTTTATTCCTATGGGACATATTCTTTGGAGATCACATCCTTTCCCTCTTATGATGCATGCACCCATTTCATTCACTATGACCTATCCTTTTTTATCCATCCATATATCATGAGCCTCTTGTCCCTTATCCTATCACCCACCCTTTCATCCATCAATCACCTCTATCTCCTTGCACCTACACTTGTTCCCTTGTCATTGGTATCTAGCACAAAGGCTACCCAAATTGTCATCCATTGACATCTCAAAACATCTCAAAAAAGTCCTAAAAAAATCCAAAAAAATCAAATCATTCGAAAAATCCAAAAAACATCAAATATTGGACAAAAAAATCCAAAAAATCAAATCATTTCAAAAATCCAAAAAAATCAAAACATTTCAAAAATCCAAGCAATAAAATCAAACCAAATCACTTCTTCCAATCAATTCAACTTCTTCAAATCAATTTCATCATCAAATTATTCAATCACATCACTTCTTCTAATCAAACCAGTTCTTCTAATCAATCCAATCATTATCATCAAATTAAATCATTTCTTCATCAATCCAATCAATCAAAATCATTCCTCAATTTGATTCATCAATCATCATCCAAATTTTCAAATCAAGCATCTTCAATCCTTCCAAGCAATAATCCAAATGCAAGTCAATCCTTAATCCATACCAACCAAGCTAATCAATGAAGTCAAATTATCCAATCACATTTCGGTCTTGATCCTAATCTTGTTGTAAACCCAATCAGTCATCAATCAATCATCCTTGTGTTGATCTAGGGATATATCATTCCCCACAATGACAACACTATCATCATCATCATCATTCAATCACTTAATCATTGGTTTATAGCTTGACAGGGGCAATACCTTGTTTGTTTTTGTATCATTTGTGCATGCTTGCTTGCTTGCTTTTGTGTGTTATCATTTTAATTTGCAGTTGCATCAAATATGAATCACTCCCAACTAATATTCATATCTTGTATCTAGACAAGGTTGTATTATGTTGGGGCATGAGACAAACCGTTACCTTGGTCCTTTATACCTTGGTGCATAATGTCTAGTGCTATATCAAACATATGATTGTTCACTTTATTGCAGCATAGCGTGTCATTCTTCTTTTTCATCTACTTCTTATCTTGTACCACTCATCTTATTCCTCCTTTATTTGTCTCATTCACTTCAAGAGAATATTTGTGTTTGTCCAACCCACCTATCCTCTCGAGGGGGCATCATCATCATCATCATTATCATATCTTATACCATCATTCCATTTCTTCATATCTTTTTCATCATCATATTCTTCTATCATCCCTTTCCTTCATTTATCTTACTCTTCACTTCCTCAAGTGGTTGGGGCATCATCTTTTTTTCATCTATCCATACCTTAGCTTCTTTGAAATGATGTTACTTGACATAAATTTCACCATCTCAAACATCATCTCAAAGAGGGGCAAAATGTAGACACTCAAAATTGTCCCTATCATAACATAACCTAGTCGATACATGACCTTGAAAGACATTTGTAATATTTTACCCTAGGTCATTACACTATCTCACTTATCTCATTTATCCCACTTAATCACCTTCCCAATTAATTAAATAAATCTCATTTATTTAATTAATTCCCCTTTCACATGTCTCAAAATAATTCAAGTTAAATATTTAAATTAATCTCTCACTTATTATCACGTTGCAACATGTGTTACATGATTACAACTCTTCACATGCATAAATAATTTAAATAATTTTATTATTTAAATTATGAGATTCCCACTCACATCCTATTTTTACCCCCATTCATTGTGCATCATAAGCATCTTTTCTTCCAAAATAAATAAAACAATCCCACTTATTTCCTCACATCTTAATTTTAGCCTCATGTCATAACCCACTTAATGTGCGTCATAGGCACTAAAATAAACTTTTAATCCTAGCCATACATCACAAATTTGACTTTTAATCTTGGCCATTGAATCAAATCAGCCTTCTCCTATAAATCAATCATTTTACAGGTCATTTGGGGGGAGCTTCTTCTAGCATCCTCACTCTGCCAAAATTTCTATCTATCTATCTATCTATCTATCTATCTATCTATCTATCTATCTATTTTCTTCTATTATCTTCATCATATCGTTATGCTGCAAAAAATGAGCAATCAACATATCAACATTCAAACCTTCAAAATCATGCATTCTCATGCAGGTGGAGAAGAGCAATGGAGATAAATGAATTCAAGCTTGGAGATTGGTTTGCATTTTCTTGTTATTTTGATTTTCATGCTTGCTTGTACTCTATTGTGCTAGTTAGGGTTTTTATATTTTGTTATTCTAGTTTTATATTTGATTTTCCCTAACTACAGGTCCCACCTAAGTTTCAAGGGCCCAATCCTAATTTCACATGAATCTAATATTTTCTTTAAGAAATGTGTCCCATAGCCTAGCCTAATGGGACTCATATGCCAGAAGTGGCATATGAGTCTCGTGTGGCTTAAAATTAAATTTAATTCAAATTCTTGACAAGATTTTACCCTCCTAGATCTGATGTCGGCTTGTAGTGTTGTAATTTTGGGTTATTAGGCATAAAAAAGTATAAATACAAGGTTATTTCACTAATTTTACACCTAGGAAGTTGAATAAGCATCCTTATAGAAAATTTCAGATCACAAAAGCAATCAAGTTCTTACAAGAGAATTCAAGAGTCTTCAAGAGTTGATTATCAGCATTTTGGAGCATTACTCAAGTATCAAGCATCATGTCAAAGTCATCATGTATCATGTTTGTTTTTTAGATAACAATTGTCATTTAGGCTTTCATGATTCAAGCAAGCATTTAAGTCAAGATCTACAACATTCAAGTAAGATTCAAGATCTACATCTGTTGGAGCCATTTTATACATGTTTGTAGAAATTTATTACTAGGGTATGGTGAGTTGCAACACATTATTTTGTTCATTCATCATTCCTCCTTTCCATTTGATTTCATTACAAGGTTTGATTACCAAAATGAGGTTTGACCAAGCCAAACCCCTTTCCACTAACAAAACAACATTTTCCCCTCTCTTTAGTGTGTGATTTGCAGATCTAGGTTGAAGAGCTTCTAAGGATCAATATTGGAAAGAATTTTTCAAGTGTTCAAAGTCATCAAAGTAGTCACCTTGTTTACAATACCTTTGAAGGACACCTACAAACCAAAATATTCCTATTCAAATCCAAAAAATAGGTTGAGAAGACAAGGAAAAAGTTGAAGAGTAGGTTCAGATCCCGATCCTCTGAAAAATCCATATTGGACTTATACTCCACTTCTGCCATATGAGTCCCAATTCAATAAATTTTACTGATTTCAAGAGTTTAAGACTTTTCTTTGCCATATTTTTGTTCCTACCCAAAAACCCTAATTTGGGACTAAATCATCTAGCCTGGCATATGAGTCCCAATCTACATTAATTTTAGTGTTTTCAACATTTTAGGACTTCATTCAAGTTGCTACAGCTTTCCAGGTGTCCCTCTATACTTTTCCAATTTTATAGTTTGTTTTGGATTCATTTCTAGGTAATTTAGTGAAGCTTTGCATATCATTAGGTTTCATATTTGATTTTTCATTTCATTTGTCTTTCCATGCACTAGCTTGGTGGTGAACCCTCTTTTAGTCTCTAATTATACCCTAGGACACCCTATTGCAATATCCCTTTCCCCTACTATTAGGATTCAAGAAGATTAGAGAAATAAACATTAACAATTATATGCAGAGTAAATAACCCATAAATAACAATGAAGAATAGCACAAAAGAGATCAATGCAAAAATTTAGCATGGTTCACCCAATCTGGGCTACATCCATAGAAACTTAGCCACCTAATTATTTTATTATCCAACACAAAATAGATTATAATCTCGTGAATTCCACACATCGCAACTTACATCCCATTTTCTTATACGCTACAAGTGTATAGTGCTTGCATGATCAGTCGCCACATACCAACACCTACTTCATCCTTGGATTGAGATCTCTAGGGTTTCCTTGAATGAGAAGTGTATAATGTTGTTGTTCTATGTCCTAAACCATAGCCAACAATAATTTTCCTCCTTTCACAATGAAACTAGAATAAGAAGCCTTAGAAATATCTTTAAATAATGATCAAAATTAGTACACATGTCGAAACTAAGATTAGTACTAACCAGAAGTGGAATATTTAATTGCTTATAGTCATGCATACTAAACCTTCAAAAAATAGTGTCAACATACTTACTTTAACTTAACCAAATATTTCTATGAAATCGATACCTATTGATCTCCATCCCAGTAATTTATTTCATAGCCCCCAAATCATTCATATCTAACTTTAAAAAAAGATAAGTATCAAGATCCCTAATCATCACCTTGTTGTTCTTCCACATGTAGATCTTCTTGCTTTTCTTTTTTAGTCTCTAACTGCACTATTTTTTTTTTTTTGTTTGGCTTTTACTCACCCAAATAAGCTCTAAACTCCTTAAAAACCACATCTCTAGAGACAATTTAGGTGAGAGGATTCCAAATATTATAACCTTTTATATTCTCACCATAACCAACATCAATGTGTTTTCGATCTCTTGGATCCATTTTTTATTGATTTTTTTTAGGGACATGAATAAAATACTTACAACCAAAGACCCTTAAATATGAAATAAAAATATTTATACAGGTTTGTCTACACTTCATAAGGATTTTTATAAAAAAGAGATGAATAATGAGATCTATTAATCAAATAACAAGTACTTACAACCTTTTCCCAAAATTATTTGTCAAGCTTAGCATCACTTAACATGCTCTTAACTCTTTCCATTAAAGTTTGGTTCATTCTTTTCTACCCCACTTTTTAAGGGAGTATAAGGAGTAGTGTTTATCCAATAAATATTTACATGCTTATAGAATTCATCAAATCCCCTAGAATAATATTAATTCCCATTGTCATATCTCAACACCCCTATCTTATAATCTATTTATTTCTTAATTAAGGCTTTAATTGTTTAAACTTAGTGAAAATATTATATTTTCCATGCATACAAGAAATCCAAGTTTATCTAAGACATCATCAATGAAAGTCCCTATCCAAGATCATTTAGCCATCACCAAAATTCCTCTTACCAACCTACAACCAAACTTTTCAAATGTCACATTTTTTTAGAACCATTCAACTTGGATATTGAAAGCAAATTTCTTGCAAGTCTTGGAGTATGCAAAAAATCATCAATAGTTTTTACCCACCCATCATTAATAAATAAATTTACCTTTCCGTTATTAGAAATATTCTTTGTGATGTTATCATCAAAGAAAAATTCTCCACCATCATAAGCTAAATAAGTAGGAAAACCACTCCTTGTGAGGATTCATATAATAGAAGAAAATTGAATCAATAAGCCAAGCATCAAAACTAGTAGTGTTAGCTAAAATAAACAAAAACATAAAAATAAACATCATCTAAATACTTTTTGCATAGAGGTATCTACACTCTATTTCTTGTTTCTTCATTCCTTCTTCGCATGCCCTCATTTTACACTATTCCAAAACTTAATTCTATGCTTTTATGGGTCTTAGAGTATCCATTTAACTTATCCTTATTTTTATCCTCTTTAGGACCTCCTTTCTCTTTGGACCTTCCTCACACATACAGGACACCTTGACAACCAGCATGTTGCCAAAACAAGGATAAAAAACTGAGAGGGGGGTGGATCTATTGTTACAAAAATTAAAGTTATTTAACCTTTTTCAACCTTTAATCTCAGATTTGATAATTAACAGTGGAAGCATGAATCAAGAAGACATCAAAAACACATGAACACCAAGATTTTATACACGAAAACCCTATTTGGGGAAAACCATGATGGAGGTTAATCCACAAGCTTATACCTTGTTAGAAGTATAATGAAAAATCAATAAGGAATGCACATGCATTCAAGAAGACAACCTAGAGGTCACTGCTCAAAAGGAAGACTCACTTCCTTACATAAAAAAATCAGATTAAATCAATCTGATGAGGTTGAACTGAGAAATTAGATTCTTCGAAAGCTTGATGACAGTTTTGGTTAGGTACATAAATACTTCTTCACACTTTGCTAAATCTTCTTCACACTCTGCTCTAAAATCGAATAATCTGGTCTTTATTCGCACATTTTGCATTCACTCTTCACACATACACATCGAGCACACTTCAAAATGAAGAAAAAATCGCTCTTATATATCCACTACATGAAATTACATCAACAAATTTGTTGGGAAAAAATAAAAGAATAAATTACAAACTATTAACACCATTCATGAAAAAATCTCAATGCGTACCAACCTAAGTTGTTGACAACATAAAGAAAACCTAAATCAACATCCTCAAATGTGCCAAACATTAAAAGATTAATTCATAAGGATTTGTGACATGCTACAACCACCATGTCGGCCAGGAAAATTAAAACTCCAACACATAAAGAAAAAAATATCTGATAACGATCAAGCCAATCAATGTGGAAGTACAAAAATGATAGAGTATGATCTAGAAACATCATTGAACATAACAAGATCATACACAACTTAATTTACCATAATTTCATTCTCTTCTTCCAGAAACACCTACTATAATAACAAAATAACTTGAGGAGCTCACAAACTCATAACTCACTCCAATCTTGATGTACACCTCTAAAACTTCTGAAGAACATACTAGATAGGCTTAGAAAAAAACCCTTTAATGAATAGATTTTGAATATCAACGTACAAAACTTTACACCATTATGATCTTCACAGCTTCACAGACTGCCTATAACATATTTATTATAATTTTCTCAATATCCTTGACATGTACAACCTTTAGAATCATCAAATGCTAATAGTGTTGACATCAATGACAACCACATACCAAAAACACAACCACAAAATCCAACAATCTCCCCCTTTGGTATTGATGGCAATGCATGATGTGAAAAATACCATCAACACAACTAACTCTTCTCATAGTAATCTTCCCCCCCTTAGATTTTATAAGTTTTTTCACATTAAATTTCTCCCACTTTGACATCAATGGGAAAGGTACACAAGCTCTAAACCACATATTTGAATCATCTAACTACTCCCCCTGAGTAGCAACCACAACAACATCAATCTGAAACAAGATATGACTATGAATGCACATATTGATGCAAAGACTTGCATCTTAGTTCAGATCAAGAGGGGAAATCACCCATAACTTGCCTTTGAGATACTCAAAAGTATCCTTAGGCAATGGTTTAGTGAAGATATCTTCAATTTTTTCCTTATTGGGCACATACTCTAGTCTGACTTCTTTATAACTCACTTTGTCTCTCAAAAAGTGATACTTGAAAGATATATGTTTTATCTTTGAATGTAGCACTGGATTCTTAGAAATGTTTATGGAACTTGAGTTATCACAAAATATAGCAATAGGCTCATTATTCTCAATTTTGATATCCCTCAGCATCTACTTCATCCATAATACTTGAGTACAATTGTTTTCAAAAACAATATATTCTACCTCGGTAGTAGATAAGGAAATGGAATTCTACTTTTTACATAGCCAAGACACCAACTTCTTCCCCAAGAATAATGCACCACCACTTGTACTTTTCCTATCATCCACATATCCTGCCCAACCTGCATCTATAAAGGCATTCAAAGTAAGATCATCAACCTTAGGATACCAAAGAGCAGAATCAACCGTCCCTTTCAAGTATCTAAAAATTATCTTTATTGCAGTCACAAGTGATTCCTTTGGATCAACTTGATATCTAGCAACCATACACACAACATTCATAATGTCTGGTTTTTTCTAAGTTAAATAGAGCAATCCACTAATCATTGACCTGCATTTTGTTTGATTAGCTTTAGGAGAATCATCATTCTATGTTAACTTACTTTCAATTATCATGGGTGTTCCTACTAGTTTTGATTCTTCCATGCCAATTTTTTTTAGTAACTCTCTTACATATTTGGATTGAGATATAAAGATTCCATCATCTAACTGAGTAATTTTCAATCCTAAAAAGAATTTCATCTCTCCAATCATTGACATCTCAAAATCATTTTATTTCATCAGCAAAATTCATGCATAAGTCATCATTAACTTCAAAAATAATGTCATGAACAAATACTTCAATAATCAACTCTTAATCCTCATCCATCTTGAAATACAGATTGTTTTTAGTAGTACCTTTATTGAATCCAAGCTTCAACAAGTATTTATCTAGTCTAGCATACCAGGCTCTAGGGGCTTGTTTGAATCCATATAGTTCTTTCTTCAATCGAAAAACCATGTCTTTTTCATCAGTCAGTTTAATTCCATCTGATTTCTCAACATAAACTTCTTTTAATTCACTATTCAGAAATGTTGACTGCACATCCATTTGATATAATTTGTAATTCTTGAAAGTAGCATAAGCAATAAATAATCTTACAGCTTCAATTCTAGTAATAGGTGCAAAGGTTTCTTCAAAATCAATACCTTCCATCTACGAGTACCCTTTGCATACCAGTCTTGCTTTATTTTTGACCACTTCACCTTGTTCATTCAACTTATTTTGAAAGACCCATTTGGTTCTAATCACATTTTTATACTAGGGTCTAGGAACAAGAATCCATGTATCATTTTTCTCTATCTGCATCAGTTCTTCCTTCATTGCTTCCATCCAATATTCATCTTTACATGTTTCATTGATATTGTTAGGCTCAGTTTTAGAAATTAGACAATAATCTTCTGCAATTCTTCTTCTAGTCTACACACCTGTGTTCTTGTCTCCTATAATATTATTTTCAGAATGAATTAGATTTACATACCTTGGGACTTTGGGATTTTCTCTAACTTTTGGTTCTTTTGTTCTTTGTTCTGCACTTCCACTAGTTTCTCCTTCATGATTCTCTTGATTCACTGGAACAAATTGAACTTGATTTTGTGTCTGATCATCCTTTCCATTATCAGTACTATCATGTTGATCATCTGAATCATAACCACAATATTTAGATGATCTAACAGTGTCTTCATCAAATCTGACATTTGCACTTTCAACCATTTTCTTCAATCTTCTATTATAGCACTAGTAAGCTTTGTTCTTAGTAGAGTAACCCAGAAAGATACCTTCATCACTTCTAGCATCAAACTTGCCAATATCTTCATCTCTCTTGATATAACATCTACTTCCAAATATTTTGAAATATTTAACAGTAGGTTTATGACCAAACCACAACTCAAAAGGAGTCTTGCCAGAATTACCATTAATATTTACCTAGTTGATGGTATATACAACAGTGCTTATAGGTTCTCTCCTCTAGATATGAGGAACATTACCTTCCAACATCATAGTTCTAGCAGCATTTAGAATTGTTTTATTCTTTCTTTCAACAACTCCATTTTGTTGAGGGGTTTGGGGAGTAGATAACTATATTTTTATTCCATTCTCTTCACAAAATTAATTGAACTTCCAGGAAGTGAACTCACCACCTCTATCTAATCTTAAGCATTTAACCTTCAAACCTATCTCATTCTCTACCATAGCTTTGAAAAATTTGAAATTTTCTAGTGCTTCATGTTTTTCTCTCAACAAAACAACCTATATCATCTTAGAATAATCATCAATAAGCAACATAAATTACCTTTCTCCTTATAGACTTCTAATTTTGGATGGACCACATAGATCAATATGTACTAGCTCCAATACTCCATTAGAGTGATGTTTTTTCTCTGAAGATAAATTCTTGTCTGCTTTCCCATCTGACATTCCTTACATATAGTGTTAGTAGGCTTTACTAACTTAGGTAGATCTTTGACTGCTTGAGTGGACCTTACTTTGACAATGTTATCAAAATTCACATGACACAACCTCCTATGTCATAACCATCTTACATTAACTTGAGCAATTAAACAAATTTCACTAGCAACACTTAGGTGAAAAATGTTACCTCTAGTCTTTGTACCTGAAGCAATTACATTTCCTGAGCTTCCCAATATCCTGCACTTACCATCTTTGAACTGAATATTGTATCCCTTGTCTACCATCTATCCAACACTCAAAAAGTTATGCTTTAATCCTTCAACATAAAGGACATCATCAATATTGTATTTACCACCAAGAGAAATAGTGCCTCTACCACAAATCACACCATCATTGTTATCTCCAAAATCTTACAACACCACCATCATACTTCTCCAAGCTTAGAAACTTTCTTTTGTCACCAGTCATATGATGTGAGCATCTGTTGTTAATCACCCACTCATCATTTTCATCAATTTTGGCTGCAAGAGCTTTCTCAATATTCTGATTGTTAGTAGATTCAATGGACCCATACCATTTTCCTTGATAGAAATGAATACCCATCCATCTTCATTTCCATTTTCTTTATCATATTCATCATCAGTAACACCTTCTTTAGCATAATAACATTTCTTTTGAAATCTAGACTTGTCAAGTTTGTAATTAGAAACTCTTTTAGGACACCTTGATGCAAAATGACCTATCTTACAATGAGAGAAACATTTAATAGGTAAGTTTCCTTTAAACTTACCTTGACCTCTAGCTTCTCTTTTTGCAATCAATGCTTCGAGCTCTTCTAACTCTCTTTCTTCATCTTCAATTTGTTTCATCTCATCTTCATACATGAATGTCTTTCTGGAGCTTTCTCTTGGATCATATCTTTGTTGACTTCTTCCAGATGTAGTAGCCTTAAATGCATATTCTATCTTAGGATTAGATTCACCAAATTCCCTCAATTCAAAAGCAGCAAGTTTTCCAATTAGCATATCTCTTGTCACATTTGTTACTATCTTGAGTTCTTCAATAGCATGAGATTTCACTTTGTAAGAAGTAGGCAATGATCTGAGCACTTTAGCCACAATCTCATCTTCTTCCATAATTTTGGCACATCTAATACCCATCACTAGTTCATTTACCTTCTACATGAAAGCAACAATGTTTTCATCTTCACTCATCTTCAAGTTCTCCCACTTGCCTTTCAGAATTGTTAGCTTAGCAATCTTCACTTGTGCATCTCCTTCATACAATGTCTCCAAATTCTTCCAGATCTCATGTGTTTTTTTCAGACCTATCACATTTGTCATCTCTGAATCTATAAAAGCACTCAATAATGCTTTTATAGCCCTAGTATTTGTTTCAACATCTTTGATATCATTAGGAGTAGAGGGACCATTCTGAGGAATAACATATCTTTTCTTTGTGATTTTCCAAAATGATTCACCAATACACTTCAAATTACACTCCATTCTAACCTTCCATAGAGATTAGTTTGTTCCATCGAATCTAGGACTATCCTTCTTGTAAGATGCCATCTCGGATCACCTCAAGTTGTTAAAATTCTTCAGAGAAACTTGCTTTGATACCAATTGTTGGAAAAAAAAGGATAGACAACTGAGAGGGGGGATGAATCAGTTGTTAGATAAATTAAACTTATTTAACCTTTTTCAACCTTTAATCTCAGATCTAATAATTAATAGTGAAAGCATGAATCAACAACACATCAAAAACACATGAACACCAATATTTTATACGTGGAAACCTTGTTAGAAGTATAATGAAAAATGAATAAGGAATGCAAATGCATTTAGGCACACTAGGTAGAGCTCACTGCTCAGAAGGAAGGCTAATTTCCTTACATAAAATAATCAGATTAAATCCATCTGATGAGGTTGAACTGAGAAACTAGCTTCTACACACTTTTCTCAATATTCTTCACACTCTGCTATGAAATTGAATGATCTGATCTTTATTCACACATTTCGCATTCAATATTCACACATACACATTGATCACACTTCAAAATGAAAAAACAAAATTGCTCTTATATATCCGCTACATGAAATTACATCAACAACTTTGTCAACCACAAATAAAAGAATAAATTACAAACTGTCGGCCCAATTCATGAACAAATCTCAATGTGTACCAAACTAAGTCAGTCACAAGATAAAGAAGACCTAAATCAACATCCTCGAATGTGCAAAAAATTAAAAGATTAATTCATAAGGATCCATGATGCTACAACTACCATGTCAGCCAAGAACATGAAAACTCCAAAACACAAAGAAACAAATCTTTGATTACAATCACACCAATCAACATGGACATACATCAATGATAGAGTACAATCTACAAACATCACTGAACATCATAGGAGCATACACAATAGCTTAAATTACCAGAATTGCGTTCTCTTCTTCCAAAACAACCTGCTATAGTAAGAGAATAACTATAGGAACTCAAAAACTCATAACTCACTCCAATCTTGATGTGCACCTCTCAAACTTCCAAAGAACATACTAGATAGGATTAGAAACAAACCCTTTAGTGCACAACTTCTAAATATTAACGTACAAAAATTTACTCCATTCTGATCTTCACAACTTCACAGACTTCTTGCAGCATATTTATTATAATTTTCTCAATATCCTTGACATGTACAACCTTCAGAATCATCAAATTCTAATAGTGTTGACATCAATGAAAACCAAATATTAGCAACACAACCACAACATTCATGATCTTTTTTTCTCATTTCTTCTAAGAGAACTATAATAATGTGATTACCCATATTTGGCTTTGCATTACCACCACTTATGAAAATGATTAGATTTTTTTGAGATTCAAGCAAAGAATAAAGAAAGAAAATATATTTATAATCACCTGCTATCTTAACATCTACTAATGCAATTTGACTTATAATCAAATTGAAATCATTTAAATAATCTTCAATATAATCATCATCCTTCATCTTTAAATAATATAAATTTTTTTGAGATAAATATTATTATATAAACACTTAGTTTGGTAGATTACACCTATCCTCTTCCATAACTTGTATGTGGTATTTTTATTGAAAATGCTCAAGAGAAAAAAAATATGCAAGAAATAATCATATGGTTCTTCATGCTTTCTCTTCCATTTTTATTTAATCTTCATGAAATATATTGTTGGAAGAATGAAGAAGAACATATCTCTTAACACAACTTTTTGTTTTCGTTGATGTCACCATGATATATGAGTTGAAAATGCAAGTTCAAAGTCAATGGTGATTTGGTATTCTAAACCAGCAATACAGAAACATTCTCTGATATTTTGGTTTGCATTTTCCCTCTTGTGATCACCATTTCTCACAGTCTTGGGAAATGGTTTTTGGTCAATGAAAGCATGCATGGATAGAATCTCATGCATACAGATGCTTTTATGTGAAGTTGGGATCATTTTTTTGTTTACATTTTTGTTATTAGGTCTATCTTTGGCTGACCTAATAAGTGGTTGAAGTTTTAATGGACTAAATTTTAGTTGTGTTATCCATTCTGACATGATGTAGCATGCTACATGCTTGAATTTTTTTTGAGAATTTTTTGTATTTACTTGGAGCCAACCAAATTGATACTTGTAGACAAGTCAGATATATATATAGGATAGTTTGGAGATTGAATTATGAATGTTGAGTATGCAAGTGTTGGTGGATTGAGTGTGGATGTGAAAAGACTGAATATTGATATGCTAGCATGTGAATTTCTTGAGCTTCAAAGGAATTGAATTTGCACTTGTGAAGTGTATCTTCATTAGTTCATTCTCTAGTTGTAAGTCATTCTTTTACTATATCTTTTATAGGCACTGAGCCTTTCTTTTGGACAACGAGTCTTGGTAGTGAGCCACCCTTTTGTAATATCTTATAACTAGTTATACTATATTGTGAGTTAATCCTCATCATGATTTTTCCCATTTTGGGTTTTCCACGTAAAAATCCTGGTATTCATGTGTTGTGTGTTTCCATGTTCTATTAATGCTTTCACTTATCTTATCTATCATATGCATTGGATTAATTGGATGGTATTTATTCAATAATTTTAAGAAGATATTGATTCACCCCCCCTCTCAGTATCTTGGATATTCAACAATTTGTATCAGAGCTTGGTTCCTCTAGAGAAGCCTAAAAACTTGAGGGAGATCTTGAAGATTGAACAAATGGATGATAAAGCAGAACTCTAGATAGACCTTGATGACCTTGATGAAGCTAAAAATAAAAATAGAGAACTGAAATAAAATCATGGTGAATCAAATGAATGTGTTTGGAAGTTGAAAGAGGAATTAAAGAAATTCAAAGAGAGACATAGAGAAGCTAGTGAGAAATCGAAACAAGAAAATGAAGATGTTATCGAACTAAAGGTCCAAGTGGAGGAAAATAAGAGAATTGAAGATTGTTTGAATGCAGTAGATCAAAGAAAGTCTAATGAGTGTTCCAAGCTTGAACAAGAAGTGAACCTAAGAGTAGAACTAGAAAAAGAAAAGCTTTGTGAAGATAGGTTTAAGACAAGCTCCACTAGGCTTGATGAATTAATTGTTGGACATAAACCTTATAAAGATAAAGGTGGATTAGGATTAGAAGTCGATGAAATATCAAAAGCTATGGAAAAATAAAAGACTCAAGGTAATCGAAAATAGACAAGAAATCCAAGAAAAAGACCACCTATCAGACAACCAAATGCTCAAAGGAATCCATCTTTCAATGGCATTTATTTTTCATGCAATAAATTTGGTCATAAGGAAACTGAGTGCAAAAGTAGGGTGAATCAGTTTTTTGGATCCTTCTTCAAACAATGTTATGTTTATAATAAGATTGGATGTAGAGCTAATGAATGCACAACTTAGATGATGAACTGGTTTAATGGAGTCAGAGTGAATTGATCCTTTACTAGTTATTGCTATACTTACAATAAGTTCGAGCATAAAGAAAATCAGTACAGATCGAAGATTAATGGAAGTCAAACAAATCAGAGAAATGTTGTTTGTTACAATTGTAACAAACCTGTACATATTTCAAGGGTATGGAGAAGTAAAAAGGGAAAGAAGTATGCTCTGGTAAAGAAGAATGAACCCATGAAGAATATATACAAAGAGGAGGTTAAGAAAGAAATGAAAAAGATATAGAAAAATAAAGAAGAGAAAGAATCTTCAGATGCATCTGTGCCCTCATCTGGTGCAGACAACTCCTCCTAGAATTAGACCTAGCATGGTCTTAGGGGGAGCTTTATCATAAAATTGTCCAACCCCCTAAAAATATGGTGGGTAAAATGTTGGCATGAGGAGATGTTGTAGGAAATCATTAGAAAGAGATTTTGCAAAAGAAATTGGAAGAAAAAGCGCATGTATGCTTGCTTGTAGAGAATATTAGGGTTTCTTAGTGCAACTAAAGGGGTTTTAACTAGCTTTTCAAATTTCATCACATTTAATATGGATTAGGGCATCATATTAATCTATAAAGAAAAATTGTAAAGGAATTTTAATCACTTGTGCATTTGAAGGAAGTGAAGAGTGATTTGGATCATCTTGGGGTGATTTGAAGTAAGAGTTGTGAAAACCCTAGCTTCAGTCATTCACAAAGAAAAAAGGTATTTTATGATTCTATGCTATTGTGAGTTCTCTTTCTGAATCTATTAGAGCTCAATGTGTTGAAAATGGAAACTCATGTAGTCGTGAAAGCATCAAAAAGACCTAGACCCTCCTATAAGAAATATTTAATGAAGGTTTTTGAAGATGACCCTATGGGTGCCTTCTCTTTGATTCCTCATGGTGTCATGCCTACAGAGGATACCAGAATGTACATTAGGGTTAAGACTAAGGAATTCAATCACAACAAGTTTTTAGACATATGGCTGAACAAACTCACTGGAAACAACTTCATGGTGAAACCTGAGTATTCAAATATTGTGGCAAATAAAATGGATTCTTGGAACTCCTTACTGTTGATGGTTTTTTTATGCACTTCACAACACAGGTAATACGTAGGTGCATTACCTCTCTTGAAAGACAATCTTCCACAATCAAATTGCAGAACACTATCCCAAGGTCTCTTGGATGTCAGGTCTTGACAGTGCTTGGAATATTTCGGTTGTTTATGTGATTTTTTGGAATCACAAGGTGGACTTACGAATGAGTTACAAAGCGGGGAAGTTGGATCTTCAAATGGAGTTCTTAAGATGGGAAAGTTGCTGAGTGTTGGCTGCAAGTTCAAACAACAGTCTATAACTCCATTTCAACATCAGATTTAGCTTTACAGTGTGCAATGAACCTTGCCTAAGGTTGCTTATTAAAAATAAGGAAAAAAGGGTAGGGAAGAGAAAAAGTTCCTGGATCTAAAACTACGAATGAATAGTGATCATGGAGGCTGCTACAGTAGAAAAACTCCCTAAACTAGGTTTTGCTTGGCCAAGAGGATCCTACAGTTACACAAAACCAGTTCAATCTTCTAAGGACTACAGATTTTCAATTTGCATACACACATCATGAACATGCAAGTGAACTAGGTTGTAGCAATCAAATAAAGAAGCCCAGACTAACTTTACACAGCAGCTTGTCATCAACAAGTGTCAAATGTATGGGTTGGAAATTTATCAATTACTAAAATAACAATCACCATTACCACTTCCATTCAAGAAACTACAACTAAAATTAACTTGGAAGTTAGAACCATGCACACATAATGAGAAAACTCAAAATTAACACCCATAGATCATGCAATGCTACTTTTTATTGTTGCAAGATGTTTTTACAACTCTCTAACAATTACAAATGAGGGGAAGACCCCTTATTTATAGTTTTCCAAAACCCAAATGAATGGATAGGATTGATTTAAATTTTGTGGCTCAGATTCAATTAAACTAGGGCTTGACCTACCCCACAATATTCAACAATTTAAAATACATCTTTGTCTTTTCCCTATTCTGTCTTGTAGTGGCCAATCACTGTAGCAATTTCATCTTCTAGCTGATTTCTTTTTTACTATAGCTGAAACTTCCTAAAAGTTTCCTTCTTCTCAATGGACTTGCAACATTCCTCATTGCATCAAATTTTTTTGTCGACAGACCCATGGTAGGCTTATTGAAACCGAAAATGAGAGGTTGAAATGTTGTTTTAGGAATGCAGTTTTGAAAACGACCGACAAAACACAGAACTCCGGATGGTATTTCCTCTGGTGCAATTTTGGAATTTGAAAGTTCCAGGGAG
The DNA here is from genome assembly GCA_007115665.2 of Sequoiadendron giganteum. Taxonomy (NCBI): domain Eukaryota; kingdom Viridiplantae; phylum Streptophyta; class Pinopsida; order Cupressales; family Cupressaceae; genus Sequoiadendron; species Sequoiadendron giganteum. The sequence continues at coordinate 863,275,732 of CM021100.1, forward strand.
GACAAGACCCCATTTTAGCATCTGGGTCGAAGTCTATTTTTGATTTGGAGGTGCGCTTGTACGTTCCAGAAACATGAGCCTAGAATGTTGTTTTGGAAATGTTGTTTGAAATGACCGACGAAGCACGAAACTCTGGATGGTATTCCCGACTGTAATTTTGGAATTTGAAATTTCTAGGGAGGATAAGACCCCATTTTAGCATCTTGGTCAAATTCTATTTTTTATTTGGAAGTGCGCTTGTACGTTCCGAAAACATGACCTCGGAATGCTGTTTTGGAAATGCTGTTGGAAACGATCGACGGAGCACGGAACTGTCGATGGTATTTCTCAGCTACAATTTTTTAATTTGAAAGTTCTAGGGAGGATAAGACCCCATTTTAGCATCTGGGTTAAAGTCCGTTTTTTATTTGGAGGTGCGCTTGTACGTTCTGGAAACATGAGCCCAAAATGTTGTTTGAAACGACCAACAGAGCACAGAACTCCGGATGGTATTTCCCGGTTGCAATTTTGGAATTTGAAAGTTCTAGGGAGGATAAGACCCAATTTTAGCATCTAGGTCAAAGTCCATTTTTGATTTGGAGGTGCGCCTGTACGTTCTGGAAACATGAGCCTAAAATGTTGTTTGAAACGACTAATAGAGCACAGAACTCCGGATGGTATTTCCTAGTTGCAATTTTTGAATTTGAAAGTTCCAAGGAGGATAAGACCCCATTTTAGCATCTGGGTCAAAGTCCATTTTTTATTTGGAGGTGCGCTTGTACGTTCCGGAAACATGAGCCCAAAATGCTGTTTGAAACGACCGATGGAGCACATAACTCTGGATGGTATTTCTCAGATGCAATTTTGGAATTTGAAAGTTCCAAAGAGGATAAGACCCCATTTTAGCATCTGGGTCGAAGTCCATTTTTGATTTGGAGGTGCGCTTGTATGTTCCAGAAACATGAGCCCGAAATAGTGTTCTAGAAATGCAGTTTGAAACGGCCGAAAGAGCATGGAACTCCGGATGGTATTTCTTGGTTGCAATTTTGGAATTTAAAAGTTTTAAAGAGGATAAGACCCCATTTTAGTATCTGGGTCAAAGTCCATTTTTGATTTGGAGTCCATTTCAGCCACCATTTAGGCATTCGGGCTTCAGCTACAGGAAGGTCGTTTGGAACGACGCAGGGAGGACAGCACTCCAGAAGTCGGGTTCTGGAGTTCGGTAAGATGGTCAAGCTTGGCCATTCAAAATAGCGAAACTAGAATGGAAACCTAAGAGGGGAATTCCAGACGGTCGGGCCCGAAAGGTGCCATAGACATTAGAAAGGCTGACAGACAAGGGGAACTCGAAATGGCTAAGATTTAGCATTTTTCGAAGGGGCAAAATTTGGTCAACCTAAAATGTGACTTTTGAGAACATGTTGACCAACTAGGACAACAAAATGAGGGGCACGCAAAATGAAATGGGAGCAAAGAAGCCCGCTAAGAGCAAAAAAAGAGGGTTCCTACCTACGGCAGGGCATGTGTGCAAAATATGCACAACAAATGGTGACTCGCTGGGGGAAATTCTCTAGAGCATTTTGATGACATACTAGAATCATGAACCCAGAATCTCTAGTTTCGACATTCATGTTAAGGAAAACAAGCCAAACACTCAACCAAAGGATCAAAACCACTAGCTTACCCAACCTTTAGTATGCTGAAAATCCAAGTGTGTGCAATTGTGTTAATTCTCATCATTTAGTTGTTGCAAGAACCCAAGCTCCATCAAGTTAAGCTATGTAGTTTATTCTAACTCCAAAAGCATCTGGGACATTTCCTCGCTGCCAGTCAGGTGTCCATAGCCCCAACGAGGTTGTCATTGTGATTCTCCCGAGCATTGCTCTACTGCCGGCCAAGCGTCCATAGCCCCGATAGAGTTGCTCATATACCCTGAAAAGCTGAATTTCTCTCCTTTTGATTTTCAATTGTTTTCTTTATTTCTTTTGTTTCTTTTTCTCTTTTCAGTTCTTTTATGTCAACCCACAAGCAATGATGCTTGCGCTCAGGTTTGAGAATCAGAGTGGCATTGGAGCATAATTTTAGATTTTTCACTTAACTAGACTTCACAAAGGGCCTATAGTGACTATTAGATCCTTAAAATATGTGAAAGATATAAGATTCCAGAATACTTCAGAATCAAACCAACCAACGACTTATCCACTTTGAATCAAACATCTAGATCGCTTAATACTAACAAAAGATCCTCACCATCCACTCTGAAAACTGATTAGAGTTTGACAAAGAAATACATAGAACAACCCCAGGAAAGAAGAATGGTTGTTGTGCACACAGATGCGCCCAACCAAAAGTAGAGGGACCCCAAGCAAAGTAATAGCAAAGCGAGAGCAAATAAAAGAAAATAAACGCAAATGAAAAACAAACACCAAAACAAAAGCAAAGCGAGACAACGAAAGAATACAATGAAGAAACTACTCTAATGCAAGAAACCTACAACAAACAAACTAAACCTAACAAAGCAGGAAAAAAAGTATTTACAGGAAACCTACACTACTCAAAACGAGTTATGTACAAAGATATTTACAAAGAACTATGTTCGGGTAAGGTGAGCTGACACTCATGCTTGTTGGATTTTGCAGCGCGTGCACATGCAAACGGGCAATTGTTATAGTTCTATACCATGCAGATTTAGCCTTATATTCAGAGGGAATAAATTCAATATGGCAGATTTCAAATTCTACCCCAACATCATGAAGAATCAACAATTGAGGAGGCTCATTAAACCCATGATTAATCCATAAACATGTTCAATTTTTCTCATTCCTATAATCAAAATGATAAGTGCAGCTATGAAAATTAACAGGAGCAAGGAAGGATAAAACCTAGATTTCATCACATGGAGGTGGCAGCATTTGACAATTAAGAGCAAGCACTACATCATTAGTCTTTGCATCACCAACCTTGAGCGGGCATGGTAGAGGGTGCAGCACCTCAAAAATCAATTCTGCATAAGGCGGGGAGAACGAGGTAGCAAACACTTCTTCCATGTCTTGCGTGGGATCAAAAATCCCCCTTGGCAATTCTTCAAAAAGAAGTACTTTATCTCGTTGATCTTCTGCAAACCGAGCATCCACATGATTGTTGTCCTGAAAAGGTAGCATGCTGTCCCATCTCCTTTCCCAAGTGTCAAACTTATCTTCCTGATGCTCAATATCATGGGATGATGACATGTACAAATCTATCCTATTGTAGCCATCTGAATATGAAGGAGGATCAACAACGATCATGGCAGAAGGACTTTGAATTGCATCTTGTAGTCGACCGAGTGTTTCATCTTTGTTGGAAGCTATCTCAACACCCCCACCTTTATCTTCTTCTCTTTGTTGTTCATGCATCTCATCATGTCATTCACTCATTTCCCCTTGTTCACTATCGCTATAAATGGAGAAGGAACCCCTCTCCCAATCTAAAAACTCTAGTGCATCACCATTCAGAGGCTCGAGGAGTATGTCTTCATCACTACTGTCTTCTAGGATGTGCTCTTCCTCGGCATGAGCATATCTCCGCAATACAACTCCTAATGGAAAGAAGTCATCAATCGATGGCACCTTATCAAGGGGACCAAAATCCACTACACAATCTCCCTCCAAGGACTTGCCATGAAGCCCATCATCCATGGTGCACAAATTTTCTTCAAGAGGAAGAAGTTCTTGATGATTGGTGGACAACCTCCCTATTTGATCTACTACATCATTTGAAAGCTCGAGATTGTATCGTTGTCCTCCTTCTATCGATATCCTAACATCCTCTTGAGGACTGCCTTCAACTAAGTCATTACATGGCTCAGGCTCTTGATCTTCGTGTTCCATCTGGGCGGTAAGTAGAGGATGTGGTGTACTCGGTTGTCTTGATTGTTCTCTGACTTGCTTCATGGCTTCTTGGCACAGTCTACACGTGAACTCAAAGTGGGATGAATCATGGAGTCTGTACCAATTTGGTAGCAGCAATACCTCCAAATCCACTTGGTATTTTAGCTCTAACCAATCCTTTCCTAATCTGGAGACGAGTCGGTCATATCTTTCCGCTACTAGGTCCTCATCATCACTTGAAAAGGAAGCTTGATGGTAGAAAACCATGGTGAGTGGTTGTTCCCACTCCTCCAAATTTCCATTTTCAGATGCTTGGTCACTATCATTGATGAAGGAGAGGTCTTCCAATCTAATTTTAGTTATGCCTTCATCATCATTTTCTACTATCCCACGACTGTCAACCTCTTCCTCTTGTTAATTTTTAGCATCTTCATTGGTTGCCCCAGCATACACTGCTACAAACTTCATTGATTCATCCTCAACTACCAATGGCTCCTCTTCCTAAGTGGAGGACTGCCCCTTACTGGTGAAGGAGAGGCTTCCCAACTCCATTCTTGGTGAACCTTCACCAAATATTTTTGTTGTCCCAAGGAAATCAACTTCTTCCTTTTCATTTTCAACTTCAACGTGTGCTGTCCCAACACTAGTTTATGGTGAATTTCCTAGTTTATCTTGAAGGTGTTGTCCTCCAGATGCTGATATTTTTTCTTCCTCATGGGATGACTCATTCTCCTTGATAGTTGGCTTCTCCAACCCGCTCAAATTGCCTTTGACTTGGGTGATGATGCTTGCACATGACAGACAAGTAAATTCTGAATGTGGTGCATTGTGAAATCTGCACCAACTTGACATTAGTGCTTCCTCCAATCTTGGTTCATCCTTGCTGCCTAAATATTCTTGGATCAACTTTTCAAATGCCTTGGCTGCCATGGTTGTCAGTTCTTCCTCTGTGTCTGCAAGGGCTAAAGGCTAATAAATTTCTCAAAAGGGAATCTCTCCTTGCAAGAATCTTTCAATTCTTCTCAAGAAGGTTAGACACTCTAGTTCATTGTGCCTATGGGTTCCATGAATTCTACATCTATCTACCAATACAAACTGCTGCAATGGCCTCTTCAATCTCCTATTTAAATCTACGTGTAGCTGAGGGATGCTGATTTACACATGATGTTCCATTTCGACTCAACTTCATTTTGCCTTCAAAATTTTTTGATTTTATGCTTCAGCATTAAAAGAGATCACGCTATCTCAAATTTCTTCTTTGAAAGTTCTCTTATCAACATCCAACATTCAACTTTGTAGCCTCAACATGTCAAGCCCTCCTTCTAGCACCAATTCTGTTGATGGTGTTTTTATGCACTTTACAACACAGGTAATACGTAGGTGCATTACCTCTTTTGAAAGATAATTTTCCACAATCAAATTGCAGAACACTATCCCAAGGTCTCTCAAATGTCAGGTCTTGACAGTGCTTAGAATATTTCAGTTGTTTATGTGATTTGCTCGAATCACAAGGTGGACTTATGGATGAGTTACAAAGCGAGGAAGTTGGATCTACAAATGGAGTTCTTCTGATGGGAAAATTGTTGAGTGTTGGCTACAGGTTCAAACAATAGTCTGGAACTCCATTTCAACATCAGATTTAGCTTTACAGTGTGCAATGAACCTTGCCTAAGGTTACTTATTAATAAAAAGGAAAAAAGGGTAGGGAAGAGAAAAAGTTCCTGGATCTGAAACTATGAATGAACAGTGATCATGGAGGCTACTACAGTAGACAAACTCCCTAAACTAGGTTTTGCTTGGCCAAGAGGATCCTATAGTTACACAAAACGAGTGCAATCTTCTAAGGACTACAAATTTTTAGTTTGCATACACACATCATGAACATGCAAGTGAACTAAGTTGCATCAATCAAATAAAGAAGCTCAGGCTAACTTTACACAACAGCTTGTCATCAACAAGTGCCAAAAATATGGGTTGGAAATTCATCAAATACTAAAACAACAATCACCATTACCACTTCCATTCAAGAAAATTACAACTAAAATTAAATTGGAAGGTAGAACCATGCACACATGATCAGAAAACTCAAAAGTAACACCCATAGATCATGCAATGTTGCTTTCTATTGCTGCAGGATATTTTCACAACAACTCTCCAACAATTACAAATGAGGGGAAGACCCCTATTTATAGTTTTCCAAAGCCCAAATGAATGGCTAGGATTGATTTACATTGTGTGGCTCAGATTTAATTACATTAGGGCTTCACCTACCCCACAATATTTAACAATTTAAAATACATCTTTGTATTTTCCCTATTCTATCTTGTAGTAGCCAGTCACTGTAGCAATTTTGTCTTCTAGTTGATTTTTCTTTTACCGTAGCTGAAACTACCTGAAAGTTGCCTTCTTCTCAATGGACTTGCAACATTCCTCATTAGATCAAATGGTTCTGTCGACGGACCCATGGTAGGTTTATTGAAACTGGAAATAAGAGGTCGAAATGTAGTTTTAGGAATGTAGTTTTGAAAATGGTCGATAGAGCACAGAACTCCTGATGGTATTTCCTGGGTGCAATTTTAGAATTTGAAAGTTCCAAGGAGGATAAGACCCCATTTTAACATCTGGGTCAAAGTCCATTTTTAATTTGGAGGTGCGCTTGTACGTTTCGGAAACATGAGCCCATAATGTTGTTTTGGAAATGCCGTTTAAAATGGTCGACGAAGGAGAAAGCTCCGAATGGTTTTACCTAGTTGCAATTTTGAAATTTGAAAGTTCTAAAGAGGATAAGACCCCATTTTAGCATCTGGGTTGAAATTCATTTTTTATTTGGAGGTGCGCTTGTACATTTCAAAAACATGAGCCTAGAATGTTGTTCTAGAAATGTTGTTTCAAACGGCTGATGGAGGATGGAACTCTAGATGGTATTTTCTAGCTGCAATTTTGGAATTTGAAAGTTCTATGGCAGATAAGACCCCATTTTAGCATTTGGGTTGAAGTCCATTTTTTATTTGGAGGTGCACTTGTACATTCCAAAAACATGAGGCCGAAATGTTGTTTTGGAAATGCTGTTTAAAACGACCGACGAAGCATGGAACTTGAGATGGTATTTTCTAGATGCAATTTTGGAATTTGAAAGTCCTAAGGAGGATCAGACCCCATTTTAGCATCTGGGTCGAAGTCTGTTTTTGATTTGGAGGTGCGCTTGTATGTTCCGGAAACATGAGCCCAGAATGTTGTTCTAGAAATGCTGTTTGAAACAACCGACGAAGCACAAAACTCTGGATGGTATTTCCCGGCTACAATTTTGGAATATGAATGTTTCAACAAGAATAAAACCCCATTTTAGCATCTGGGTCAAAGTCCGTTTTTGATTTGGAGGTGCACTTGTATGTTTCAGAAACATGAGCCCAACATGTTGTTTTAGAAACGTTATTTGAAATGGCTGATGGAGCATGGAACTCTGGATGGTATTTCTTGACTGCAATTTTGGAATTTGAAAGTTCCAAGAAGGATAAGACCCCATTTTAGCATCTGGGTCAAAGTCCGTTTTTGATTTGGAGTTGTGCTTGTACATTCCAGAAATATGAGCCCGAAATGCTATTCTCGAAATGCTGTTTGAAACGGACGACGGAGCACGAAACTCCGGATGGTATTTCCCAATTGTAATTTTGGAATTTGATAGTTCCAAGGAGGATAAGACCCCATTTTAGTATCTGGGTCAAAGTCCATTTTTGATTTGGAGGTGCACTTGTACGTTCTAGAAACATGAGCTCGGAATGTTGTTTGAAACGACTGATAGAGCACGGAACTTCAGATGGTATTTCCCTACTACAACTTTAGGATTTGAGGGTTTTAGGGAGGATAAGACCCCATTTTAGCATCTGAGTCGAAGTCCATTTTTTATTTGGAGGTGGGCTTGTATGTTCCAGAAACATGAGCCCGAAATGTTATTCTGGAGATGCTGTTTGAAACGGCCGACGAAGCACAGAACTCCGGATGGTATTTCTCGGCTTTAATTTTGGAATTTGAAAGTTTCAAAGAGGATAAGACCCTATTTTAGCATCTGGGTCGAAGTCCATTTTTGATTTGGAGGTGCGCTTGTATGTTCTAGAAACATGAGCCCAGAATGCTATTTTGGAAATGCTCTTTGAAACGGTCGATGGAGCACGAAACTCCGGATGGTATTTCCCGGCTGTAATTTTGGAATTTGATAGTTCCAGGGAGGATAAGACCCCATTTTAGCATCTAGTTCAAAGTCCATTTTTGATTTGGAGGTGCGCTTGTATGTTTCAAGAACATGAGCTCGGAATGTTGTTCTGGAAAATGTTGTTTGAAACGGCCGACAAAGCACGAAACTCTGGATTGTATTTCTTGGCTGCAATTTTAGAATTTGAAAGTTCCAGGGAGGATAATACCTCATTTCAGCATCTAGGGCGAAGTACATTTTTTATTTGGAGGTGCGTTTGTACAATCCAGAAACATGAGCCCGGAATGTTGTTCTAGAAATGTTGTTTGAAACGGTCGACAGAGCACGGAACTCCGGATGGTATTTTTTGGTTGCAATTTTGGAAGTAGTGAAAAATGAAGTGGTGATGGAACTCACCAGTGCAACATATGAGAAAAGGGCTCTTACAACAAAGCCTATCATTAACTCAGCTGTGAAGTATGCATCAATAATGCTCAAACATATAATATATTTCACTAAAAAGATAACTTTGTATCTGGTATAGCAATCTATACTAGTTTTGACATGGCTTTAAATGGTGTAGATTATGATTTGTGTGAGATTCTCAGGAAATGACTGTTCAAGAACCTAAGGACATCAAAGGAGAAGAAATATCCTTTCAAGTTTGGTTCATTGATTATTTTATTGCTATTCTATTTCCTTAAGAGGCTTCCAAGAAAATATGAAACAGTGTTTTAGGACCCATCTTGACTAGTTTCTCATCAAATTTTTGATCATATGTGTAAGTTGGGTGATTTGAAGAACACAGATAATGCCCTGAAAGAATTCTTTGTTGTATTTAAGAAAAATATGAATGAGAGAGATAGAATTCTAAGGATAATTGTTGAAAAGTACAAGGATGACATCATATTCCATGTTTCCTCTAGATGAATGCATGGCTGAAGTGGTTGAATCTCAGAATGTCTAGATTCAACCCTTGGGATATGAAATTACAAAAGAGGAAGTTGAATGTTATGTGCAACAATTATTGAAAAGTCTAAAATATTCCAATGAACCCAACATTGGTACATATGTAGAAAAATCCCTGGAAGTTCATTGGGAGCACAACAAACCTGCAAGGACAAAAAGGGTAGATGAGGCACTTAGAAAATCTGGTTTCTCTACTAAACTGTTAGCACAAGGAAGAGCTTTGGGTGAAAAAAAGTCTAAAGAATCATCAGGTGTAAGGAGATTTGGCAAGATTTTTCCTCCTGTATCAGCTTCTAGCCTGCCTACAGGAAAGATTGAGCCCAGTGTTACTGACAAAGGCAAAGGCTCAGCTCCTTCTGGACCTACTACTAGATTGGGTAAGAGAAAAGGTGTTCCTCCAGTAGTGCCTAGTAAGTGAGAAAGAAAATAAAAAGCTATAAGGGAAAAGAATCTCAGTATTACTGAAGATCAGGAGGAAGAGCAGGAATATCCAACTTCTAAGCTGATAAGAAGAAGGGTGAGCATGTCCTCTGATAAAGGTGTTTCTCAAGAAACTAGTGTTGGATCAAAAAGAGTTCACTATATATCATCCTCAAAAGATGTTGATGAATAGGACATTAGTGATCATGAAACAAAAGAAAAGAAGGATAGAGTCATAGAAGAGGTTTCTCTGGACCAGGGAGAGAAAAATTCTTCTTCGGTAAGACCTAGTGCCCCTCTTAGACTAGATGCCTTGGTAAATAGTTTATTGCATTATGAAAATATGTTGAAACCCATAGAAAAAAAAATTAATCAAGTAGGTGAAGAGGATAGGGAAACATTAATGATGGCTATCATTAAATATGTCATTATTTTGGAAGTTAAGTGAGTTGATCTTAAGTATGATGTACCTAAAAAATTATGGGAAGCTCTGATGAAGAGAAGATCAGGGGTAGTTGAAATGGATGGGAAAATAAGGGCTAAAGCATATAAGGAAATTGGATCCTCTCTAACTCAAGGTGATTTGGAAACCTTGAAGAAGGTTTGTTCTACCTTGTTCTGGATGAAGAAGAGAGTTAATATTTTAATGACCTGAGAAAAGAGGCAGATCAAGAAGATAAAGAAGGAAACTGTGAATACAATCAAAAGTATGACTGAGAAGTATGGTATGCTTGGTGCATCTAGTTCAGCACCTGAATCAAGAAAAGAAGCTCCTACATAAGTTCAGGAAGTCTCTCATTCCAATATTGGTGATGCAAACACACCTCTTGAAAAGAATGAATTAGATATCCCTCCAAAAATAGGTGATATAGATGTTCTTCTAGAAATAATTGTTACTAATGAGCCTCTAGAGATTAAGAATAAGAGTGAAGAAAATGTTGAAGATGAAAAACATGATGTTGCTCCTCTGATACATACTACAGAGGAAAGAGATAATGTTGAAGAGGAAGAGAACAAGGATGAAATTGAAAAAGAAGAAGAAAAGATAGAAGAAGAAGAGAAGATGGAAGAAAGGAAGGCAAAAGAAGAGAAAGTTGTGGAAGAGGAATCAAGTGAAATTGTTGGAAAAAATGAAGAAAGAACTAAGCAGGTAGTCGAACGACAAAGGTCCTCTAGAGAGTCCTCCAATGATGATGTTTTGAAAGGCCTATTGTCTAAGAATATCATATTCTAGTTGGTAATTCCTCTAGAAATCCTGCAACTTCCCATGGATCAAGGCTATGCAGATCTTGAAAAGATTTATCCTATAGTTAAAATGGTGTTAGGTGATGTATTTCATGCATCCAGTAGAAGAGAAATTCTGGAAATTCATTAGAAGGGAACTGATTTGATCAAAGATTTCATTAATTCTTTATAAGATGTCACACCTGATATGTCAGTTGACACATCTCTCACTCTGGTAGAAAACCTGAAACTTCTATTAGACTCCTTCAAGGAGTATGCCACTAGACTTGGTGAGAAAAAAAAATAGGAAGTTGAAGAGAAACTGGCTGAGAAAAGGCTATTGGTCCTTCATGAAAGGTGTGCTCTAGCACACACCAATGTACAAAAGAGCCTTGAATCTGTAAAGATTTGTGAATCTCAAGAAAATTCTATGTTTTCTTATTACATAAGGTGGTGATGCCACACAAAGTATAAAAGATCTTATGGACTCCATTGAGTCCTAGTTGACAGTTGTTTCCAGCACATACAACATATCTATGGATAGAGATGGGTCAAATTAGAATGCCATCTCCACACATAAAGATAAATTCTTCATGTTATAGAAGCAAAAGGAAGAAATAATCAGAAAATTTGGTCTACTTGGTGATAGTGTAAGGATGGAGTCCACTCTGGTAGCCAATGCTTTGGGTAATGCTAAGAAACTGGATAAGATCAATCTAATGCCAAATACATCAGATGAGGCTAAATAAAGTTTTATTGCATTGGAATCTTTAAATAAAATGTCAATATATGCTAAACAGAGTTGAGAGAATGGTAAAACTGCTTGGCAAGGCATTCTTCAGGTAAAGTTTATTTTTCTAGTTTACAAATTTTTTGGGTTAAAATCCTAAGGGGGAGTTTAGTATTTTGATTCTTTTTGTTGTAAATTATTTTGGACCATGTGTACATATGTATATTCATATTTTTGGGTTTCCCTTTGTCTTTGATGTCAAAGGGGGAGAGAGAGATGAGAAAATGAGAGACAAGGAATATGTTATGTATATAGGAATTTTGTAAGTTTTTTTTGGCATATGTTGCCATCAATGAAAAAGGGGGAGACTATTGGAAGAATTAAGAAGAACACATCTCTTAATGCATCTTTTTTTATCATTGATGTCACCATAATATATGAGTTGCAATTACAAGTTCAAAGTTAATGGTGATCTGGTATTTTGAATTGGTAATGCAAAAACGTCCTCCAGCTTTTTGGTTTGCATTTCCCCTCCAATGATCGTCATTGCTCACGTTCTTGGGAAATGGTTTTTGGTTGATGAAAGCATGGATAGAATCTCATGTGTATAGGTGCTCGTATGTGAAGTTGGGATCATTTTGTTGTTTACCTTTTTGTTATTACATCTATCTCTGGCCGACCTAATAAGTGGTTTAAGTTTTAATGGATTAATTTTTTTTTGTGTGATCCATGCCGACATGATGCAACATGCTACATGCTTGATTTGTTTTTGAGAAGCTTTTGTATTTACTTGGAGCTGACCTAATTGATACTTGTGGACAAGTCAGATATATATACATGATAGTTTGAAGATTGAAGTATGAATGTTGAGTATGTGAATGTTGGTGGATTGAGTATGGATTTGAAAAAACTGAATATTGATCTACTAACAGGTAGGTGTGTAGGATCATCATGGAAAAAATAGTCCCTTAAGTGGCGATGAAAATTCAAAAAATCAGGGTTAGGTCACTTGACATAAAAATTTGAATATAAGTTATCTATATTATTTCAAAAATATGTAAGAATAGAATTTGTAGCAAATTGAACGTAGTTTATAAACTACTAGGTTTTTTTTTTTAAATCTATTTGGTGAAAAAATAAAATTTTAATGCAGTAGTACTTAAATTTTAGGGAAAAAATAAGTAGGTGTCTATCTAACCAGCCTAACCACAATAAAATGATAATATTCTTTTATAATATTTTAGATATAAGTAGATGACTCATGTCCCGATGTGATACATATTTTTTTATAATTTTTTCCAAGTCAATAATTAATTATGATTTTTTTATTATAACTTTTAAAAAATATAAAAACTAGTATATCTGACCACCTTAACTTAGTCAAAACTTCATGATTTTTTTTAAAAAATCCTATAGTATATGAAGCATATAATGCAACACATGTTTTTGATTCAAAAAAAGTGATATTGTTTGAAAGCTATAAATTTTTTTCAATCAACCTATCAATCAAGACTTTAGTTGTAATTCAAATAGAAAATGAATAATAATTATTTATTAAATTCAAAGTAAAGCATAATTTATATTGGTGGAAATTTGAGAATCTCCTTTAAAAACCCTTTTGTTTCATCAATTTTGGGTAAGAAAAATTCCTCAGCCACATGGGCCATCATATCACTTACATATCACCACTTTTTGGCCCATCATGATCCTGCACATACACTTGCATTCAAATTTTTTGAGCTTCAAAGGAACTGAATTTTCACTTGTGAGGTGTATCTTCATCAGTTCATTCTTTGGTTGTAAGCCATTTTTTTACTATATCTTTTGTAGGAAGTGAGCCTCTCTTTTGGAAAATGAGTCCTGGTAGTGATCCACCCTTTTGTAATATCTTATAACTAGTTATACTATATTGTGAGTTAATCCTCACCGCAATTTTTCCCATTCTAGTTTTTCCATGTAAAAATCTTGGTGTTCATGTGTTGTTTGTTTCCATGTTTTGTTAATGCTTCTACTTATCTTATCTACATATGCATTGGATTAATTGGATGGTATTTGTTCAGTAAGTTTAAGAAGATACTGATTCACCCCCCTCTCAGAATCTTGGATATTCAACATATACTAGATGGATTTTTTTCATTTCAAACTACTAACCACTAATCTCTTTCTTCTAGGAGATTCCCCATATTCATTTTTTACATCTTGTGCCTAGATTCATTGAATTTCTCAATATCTAGATGGGAGGTAGAATCCATGGTATGCAGTCTTCTTCACAAATCTAAAAAACCCACAATACAAAAGCTCCCACTATAGCAAAAAATCCTTCAATGCTTAAGAGAAATATGTCCCTCTCTTAAAAAAAATGCTGGCTCTAGTACCGAATGTTGAGGAACAAGGTGAAAAAAACTACAATATTTACTTTAATTTGTTTACAAATATGAAATTAATCTTATCAAAAATTGCCCACTTAGATGATTATGTCATTAGAATATTCACAATAATATAATGGAAATAAAAATTCCAAAGATGAAACTAATAATTATGTGGAGAAACCCTTTTAGAAAAAAAACTCCACACAAGAAAGAGGGAAAATAAATTATTAATCTTCAAAGAGATATGTATAATAATACACTTCACTTCTCTAAGCAATTTAACAACACAATATTACCTACAACTCAAAAATCATGAAAATACTATCACAAGACCCCAATATATAAAATAATATGGATGAGAATACCATCATGGTATCCCTAAACAAGAGGAAAAACCACTTGCAAAAACCATACACCCCATATCCTAGGAAACCTATAAACATAGTAAGAACTATTGCATGCCCACATTACCTTCACTTGGTAACATAACGTATAACCAATAAAAAATAGTCAAAACCAAGTACACCATTATTCTCCTACAATTATAAAATATCAAACCCAAAGCATGCAAACATGGGCACCCAACTCTAGATAGCATGCAAATGACATCATAAACATGCAAGTCTAGGTATTCCCTATAAAAAAGGGGACACCTAGATGAAATATTCTCTTGATATGCTATGTAACCTTCACCAAAAATGTTTCTATATCTATGAATTCACCTAAATTTTATCATAGGTATATAAATAATAAATCATTTATCCTCTCATGTCCTTATGAACACATTGCAAGAAACATGGAGAAACATGAAATGACTTAGGAGTGCAAGGTTGATGTCACCTATCCTAACATTAACAAGCATTACATAGAATGTTTTTTAAGAAATATAAAAATGATATTACCATCATTGCATTTTAATTTAATCACAATATTAATGTTGAATAATTTAAATAAATGGGAATTTTCACACTATATAGAGCTCTATTCAGAATAGAAAAAGTTTATCTTTGATTGTTAGGGATGTGAAAATAGTTTTTCTACCTTTATCATTTTTTAAATAACCATCATAAAATATATTGGAAATTAGAAATCCCTTTTGAGTGCTAGTACTTGGAAAAATAGCCCTAGGTAAGAGCCAAGGGTTTACTCTTGAATTCTAGGTTCCACTATAGTGATCTAAAAGAAATTATAAATAATTTACCATCAGTTCTAGAAAAAATATTACTATCCTTAATTAAAATTTTGAAACTCCCTCATTCCCTCTAAATGTTGTTAAACACATTGGAAACAATGGGTTTGACAACAAAATTACAAAAAATCAAATAGTGAAGGTGTAAGGTAGCCCAATTCCTTCCTTTTTTTGATCTAGAAAGAGTAATGTTATTCCTACTCAAAAATTTCCAAGGATGATCCCAAAACAATTATTTTACAATTTGTTTGATGGTTAAAAAATTTCCTTGAGTTTTCAAATATTTCAAGCCTAATCTTCCAAGGGATTTAAGAAAACAATAGGTTATGATTGATTCACTACTTCTAAGAAATCAAACCATAGGAAATCTCTAAGATTCTTCTTTTTTTTTTAATTTAACGTTACCAAATAGCCAAGAAGATTAGTAGTATATTCTATGAGAATAAAGAACCTTTTGAGTAACCTAAACTCTCCCAACTTAAGATAGAGAATGATTTTACCATTTTTTATTCTTTTTAGCAATCTTGTGGAACATCCTTTCCCATTTATCCTTCAATCAAGGGTCTATGAAAATATGGATACCTAGATATTTAATAATATTATTAGGCCCCCCATTACTAATTATTACCTTTTAGCCACTCAACTATAGAGTTATTCCAACTTAAAATAGTAGTTTTATTTTCTACAATCTTTACACCAAAATCCTTATAAAAAATGTTCAATCTATTTTTCATATTAGAAAATTTATCTTTCTTCATTTAAATAAAGAGATTAGTATCATTAGCAAACTAGGAATTAAAAAAATTATCTTTATTTGGGAGCCAAATTCCATGAATAGGAGGGCTCATTAAATTTTTTCTCAATACATAATGCAAGGCATCAACAACTATGACATATAGGGAAATCACAATTGGAAACCCTTTCTTGATATATCTTTGAAGGGGGAAGAGGTATTCAAATCCCCATTAACTTCAACTTAACTAGAAGAATCCTCAAATAAAATAATTATCCATTTCTAAAAATTTGGAGGGAAGCCAAAAGCCTCAAAAACTTCAAGCACAAATTCCCACTAAATACTTTCATAATATTTATCAAAATACAGAAGGACCATACTCACATTTTAATCATTATTTTTAGCCCATTTCATACCCTCCTAGATAGTGAACAAGTTTTCTAGAATGAATCTCTCCTCAATAAGTCATGTCTATGTAATAGAGACCACTCTTTTGAAGATTTCTATCATTCTATGAGAAATATATTTAACAAAAATTTAATAAGAAACATTTAACAATGTGATAGACCTCTAGTTTTTAATAAGTATTATTCTTCTCTATTATAATTAGGTTAATATATCCTCTATTAATATCCTTCCCTAGAGAATCTTTATAAAAAAAATCTTGATAGACCTCATCAACTCATCCACAATCCAATCAAACTAAGATTTATACAATCAATAAGAAGACCATAATTAACAAGATATTTTTAATCACAAAAGGAATTAATGGTATAATAATTTCATCATTAGTGATGTCTCTATTGATATCAAAAGAATCTTCCTCCCTAACCGACTTATGAATGACCCTTTTATAGAATTATCTTTTCTATTTAGTACAATTATCCAACTCTATAGAAAATATATTTTGATAGTGTGAACCCTAATCCTAAACTTGCACAAACATGAGAAACAAACACACATTTAGATTCATATGCAAGTAAGAACAACGATTCCCCATGAAATTCATTAGCAATGCTCAAAATAGGAAATATGAAGAAAAAGAAAAGAAAGTAAATAAATCATAATTAAGCATGCAACTCCTCAATCCCATGGGGGAATTGGTGCCAATTATGTGTATAAATTGGCCCTTTCCAAACTCCTATGCAAGCTTTGTGATGATTTTATGAAGATTTGATCCACTTTGGTTGAATTCCTACATAACCTAGCTAAGAACTTGATAAAATAGATGAAAATGGATATGCTTGAAGATGAAATTGTGCATAATAAGTTTGCTCAGATTGTGGATGATCAAATGATGAGAAAAGCCTCTTATTTATAAATGAGATTGAGAGAAGAAGAGGAAAAATGGATGAAAGTGTGATTATCCACCATCCAATGGCCAAGTGTCACTTATCAAGATATGAATGGAGGAAGGTTGTGCACATTTTGATGAATGAACCAATAAATGATATTAGGTGGAATTTCAAATTTATGAAATGACATGTAAGAGGGAGAAAAGAATGAAATAAATGCCACTTGGCTCAATGCACAAGGACATGTAAGAGGAATGAATGTCTTGTTGGATGTACAAATCCACTTGGAGAGATTTCAAATTTGGAGGAATATTCCCTAAATATGCCATGTTAAGGGAAAATGTTGATTTAATAAATTAATTAAATGTATTTTCATGTGTAACTAGCAAAATCTAGAGAATTTTAGTGTTTTGAATTAAATTAATCAATATTTGATCAATTTAATAAAAGATTAGATGATGTGACAAATTTGATTTAGATTTTGTGATTTTATTTAAATCAAAGTTGAGAGGAAAATGGTTTACAGTTTAATTAAAAGAAGATGATGTTAGATTAAATTAAATAAGATTTAATTTATTCAATTTAATAAGATGAATTTAGAGGTTTAATTAAATAAAATGAATTATTTAATTAAGTGGAGATACAGGGTTAATTAAATTAGATTGATTAATTTAATCAATGGGGAAGAATGACTTAATCAGATAAACAATGATTTATTAAATTAAGGGATGAAAGGTGATGAAAAACTAAGAAGGTGATTCAGGATGAAATGATGTTAGTAATCTGGATCAAGTGTGTTGGTATATTTTCCACGTCTACATTTTGCCCCTCTTTGAAGCAATGCACTTGTTGCATTGATTCAAAGAATAAATTGTTGCAATCAAAGCTCAAAAAAATTCCAATTTTTAGATGCCCGATTGTTGCCCTAGTGTGAAGAATTATGCTAGTATATAACCCCCTCGAGAGATCAAACGAAAATTTGGATTTTTGGGTGATCTCACGAAAAAAGAGGACAAGGTGCCCGACGGGTGCAGAAAGCTTTGAGATGCCAAAAATGCGTTAAAACTTTAAAAAAAGATGCAAAATGGCCCTTGATTGGGTGAAAATGGGATCAAGGGACCAAAACCCTAGTTGGATGGCTGAAAAAGATCAAAAACCCTAATTTTTAGGCTTAAAATAGACCCTAAGGGGTCATTTTCAAATCACTTTTGCACTTAGCCTTTGAAGATTTATGCACTCTGAGCTCTGAATCTTAATCGAGATGGTACAATGATAGCTTCCCTGACATGTGTCAGAGAGAGTATGAGTGCACTAGTGGCCAACCAACATCGGACCCATGGTATGTACCCCTTTCCTGACTTGTAATTTCAACATTTTTTGTGCATTAATAAGGGTCAAATCTAGATTAGGTTCAAGCGACACCATATAGCTCTGCCGAAAGTGTCAGATTGGTGTCGTGCGACCTCTAAGTGTGTTGTATGTGCAAAGAGGACTGTCATGACCCACTTTAGGAACTAGGGTTTTAGGGAAAAGTCATCGCAAACAACGTTTCTGCGAGCCCATTTGGAATTTAGGATCAAAGAGTGCAGTCAAATTGTGCTACCGTGACATAGTTTGGAATTTGCAAACTACACTGCAATTGAAAATAGGGCCACACTTGTTGTTTGGCCAGCAAAAAATCAATTTGAGGGTCCAATTTTTCCTGAAATTTGATGCAGTGACTTTTCTTGTGTAGGAGAACCTCGAGATACTACATTCGAGGGAGCACGATGCCCGATGTTGCGTAGACTTGAGGGTATGCATGTGTTTCTTTTGAAGAATCTTGGTGCCCTCGATCTTTGGTTTGTTTCATATGTTCATCATGTTCAGACCCACTTGGGGATGATGACAACCCTAGTAGAGTGATGGCACAATGAGACATCCTCCTTCCACCTTCCCACTAGCGAGGCCACCATTACACTTGAGGATGTCTGGCACATCCTACGATTACCTATCCATGGTGAGAGAGTGATTTATGATGAAGATGTCAGGAGGGATGCATTCTTTATGATTATGAGGCTAGATGAGATCATTTTTTCTGAGGGATAGATTGATTTGGAGAAATATTGAGGTGTAGTTCCCACATACAGACTCATTGTGGCCATGATTATATCATGTCTTGTGGCACTAGATCAGTGGGGCCGATACTTTAGTCTAGGATGGGGACTGGCATGGGACCAAATGGTAGTCCATAGGGAGTGCTTTGCATGGGGTCCAGTGATGTTGGCCTCATTATATAGGGATCTTCATGAGTTTTCCTATCTGGAGACTAGGGCCATCGGGGTTGGGGTTACATTACTTCACATTTGGGCATGGGAGCGGATTCTAGTGCTTTATCCATATGTTACACTGTTTGTTTTGGATATAAATGATCATGTTGTTTGGTGGTATAGCGGAGCCCAGATTACCTTTACTCATATAGGGACAGGGGGCAACGCCCACTAGCTGCAGGTCATCGATGAGATGAGAGAGTTCATTTGGAGGCCTTGGCTTGGCATAGGCCCATGGTATGATGACATACAATAGTTGTTCTTCACTTGCTAGGATAGATTAATGTAGGGCAAGGAGCACATGATTATTGAGAGATATCTCCCCAATAGAGTGGCCCGTTAGTTTGGCAATGTTCACGATAGGCCCAATGACCAGTATTTGGCGATCTTTGCTTGTACTACAAGGGAGACCACATGGGGTCAGACCATACCAACAAATGAGGCAGTGGCATCTTTTAGATAGTTAGTGGCCAGGTCATAGCCATATGATCAGGGGCCAATAGATGTGGGGGTTACACAGGCATACCAGGATTGGTTCAGGCCCCCATTGAGATTGATAGTTCTAGGTGTGGTACTCCCACAATGGAGATTGAGAGTAAAATCAGTTGACAGAGGGTAGGGACAAGGAGGTAGGGGTGATGGTGGCAAGGATGGGGATGGAGGTAGGGGAGGAGGTGGTCCACCTCTGCATCAAACACCACCCCGGGACTAGGTTCAACGTACACCACCTCGGGTGTAGACACCACCATGAGCACAAACACTTCCATGGGTAGAGGCACATCAAACCCCTCCCTAGGATCAGCCTAGAGATGTGGATAGAGAGGTCCCACAACAAAAACCACTCATGCAACTAGATCATAGGGATGCCCTGATTTAGCAGCTATAAGGCCAGATTCACGTTTTGACAGGTGAGAGAGATCAAGCTCAACAATAGGTCACAACATTCACAATAGAGAGGGATAAGGCTAGGTATGAGAGAGACCAAGAGATAGGTCGACAGAGATAGCTTGAGAGTATGGCCTCCTTATCCCAGGGTCAGATAGTTTCCCTCTGGGCATATAGGGAGGTAGTCAGAGAGGCCGAGTATTATCGACAGCATTATAGACAAGCAGTGCCACCAGCGAGTCGGGTGCCAAAGTTCTCTCAGCAGATAGGGACGAGGCCTCCCAAGGATCATGGTGAGAGGCAAGTTGGAGAGGGCAGCAGCCAACAGGGCTAGCTTTGATCACAAACAGTATCCATTTTTTTATTCAAGGGCTCTGATTGTTAGCACCCCTATTATATCATGTATTTTGATATATACACACTTGATCTGACTTTGTACTATGATAGTTGTATATTTTGATGATATATATGAGATGGTTATGTTTTATTTATGCATGATGTATGGATGTATTTTTAATTTCCTATGTGCAATGATATGTTATGAGATGCATCTATTTTATGTTGTGCAATATGATGTCTGCTTCTATATGATGCGATTATGTGTTATAATGATTATGGATGCATTTTGTTTTTTTATTTTTGTATGCATTTTATGGTGATGATTGTATGGATGCAATTATTATATGCAAATGATTTATATTATGCCCCTAATGGTTCATGCAATGCATTATGGCTGATGATAATATTTTTGTTTCTTTTCCTTATACAAAAATGATTATGATGATGTATGACATGTGATGGTTATGTAATGATGCCAAATGATGATGGTTTTATAATATGATTATGCATTATGATTTATGAATGTGATGGAATAAATGTAATGACATGAATGTGATGAATTCTTAAGATACTCAGAATAAAAAATCTCTATTATTCTTCATAACTTAAGATGATAATGTAAGATGATGATATATAACATGGAATTATATGATTAATTTCCTATATGATATGTATTATGCTGATGATTTGTGGATGCAGGGCAGATGCATTAGCGATGTTTTTTATTAACTACCATGGTACCATGTTAGTATGGAAAGAAGATAGAAGAAAAAGAGATCCGACAAGGCTACTTTATTAATAATGATGATTATTATTCGCTTACTAGGAGTTGGAATTTTAAAAGGTCCAATTACTTTATGTTTGATAACACACGTAGGTGTGATGCATCAAGGTATAAAGAACCAAGTTGGCATTGCACCTAGTGTGATGGACCTTGACTTGACAATCAGATAGGAATATTCCTGTTCACAATTAACACAAGGAACCTTATTTAGAATGTAGTTTAGATAGTCTAGACATCTCGGGACAAAAAATAGAAAAGAAAGCCTTCCTATGTGGTTTAAAAGACACCTAAAACATCTTCCCTACAAACCAAACAAAGAATGCATGACCAAGTTATTTTACAAGAATACCCAACAAGCATAGTAGATACAAAATATAATGATCATTACCCCATTCCTTTCTCTCTAAACCTTTTGATTAGGCATCATCAAGAGGTCCTTGGAATGAGCGCAAAATAAGATAAGTCAAAAAGACCAAGATAAAGTAAAAGAACAAGCTAATGTTCTTCATACCGCTAGACAAAACTAAACTATGGTGATGCCCATTCTAGGAAGGATGTATCCTAGGACATGTTGTTTTTAGATGATGATGATAAGCTATTGATACTCTAAGTTGACAAACTTGTTGACTTACTGATCTAGACTTGAGACTTTGACGATTAGGTGTTCACTTTTGAACCTGCTAGACTTGCTTCTAATTGAATTACCAAAGGATGAAGATGATGATTGATTTATTATGAGTGATGACTATTTTGGGTGAAAGTGAGATGAGATGGGTGCACCATTTTGGTTTTTTTAGATATTTGGATGTTTTTAGTGTTTTTGAAATGTTTTGAGGCTTTTTTTATTTTCAAGGTTTTTTCAAAAAAATTGGTATTTTTGAGATTTTGACCAAGAGACTAACCTAAGGACCTATCCTAGGCATCTTGGGAGTTGATTAATAGATTAGCCTTGCCTATGTTATATACGTAGAGACCACATAGTTCGACTAATGTAGACTTGATTACTGATGAGATAGATGGGCAAATGGATTGCCATTTTTATTGTGACAGACACAAAAATGTCTCGGGGGATGATCAAAGATCAAACTTTCCTATGTTCAATCTCAGAGACGATGTAGTTCTACTGAATGACTCAATTTTTTTATTTTTTGATGTTGACATGTTTAGGATTTTGATATGATTTAGATGTTTTTGGATTTTTGATGTTTAAAGAAGATCACAAGAATATACACGAATCCGATCTGATATAGGTACAAGAACATGCTCCTAGTATGATGTGATAGACTAATTTGATATAGGTAGGACAAACCGACCTTAGGAATGTGCCAAGTAGTACTAGGGCAGAACATGATATGAACACAAGATCAGGCGCTGGTGCGGATGTGAACCGGTGGATGGAAGATTAATGATGGATGAATGGTAGGACGTAATGGATAAATTAAGCTATGAAGATCTTGGTGGATGGAGAGTGCATTATTTACAGTTGGCACCTGTTTCCCAGGTTTTCACCAAGGTACTTGTCCAAAGCACCACCAAAGTGGTTTTCACTAGAGGACAATTTTTCTCTTTACTGTTTTCAATCCTTTTTTTGATTTTTTTTTGTCACCAAGACGCCTGTTTACCAGGTTTTCATTAAGGTGACCATTTTTTCAAGACATTTTCTATTTGTTTTTTACTTTTTTGGTTCTATACCTTTAAATATTTTAGGCATAAAACTTTTTGAGATGGGAGTTGTTCATGGGCTCTACAGAGGTTCACCTTCTAGTGTTGATAAATGATATGCCCCTAACTTGTAGCTCACTATGATGATGAAAGGTCCCAACTAGTTGGAATCAAATTTTCCTTTTCTTTCTGGGTTTGGCATGTTCTTCTGGTTCTCCTTTAGCACAAGTTTGCTTACTTGGAAGGTTCACCTCCTAATCTTCTTGTTATAACTCCATTTGAGTCAGTTCTGATATACTTGTAGATGGTTTAGGGCATCCATATGTCATCCATTCAGTAACTCCAACTCATTTAGCCATGAGACATGGTATCCTTCATCTCTAATGATATTTTGTAGTGATATCCTCAGGGATGGGAGTTCGATCTCAATGGGTAGGATGGCTTCTAATCCATAGACCAGGGAGAATGGGGTGGAACATGTTGGTGTGCGAATGATGGTGTGATAGGTCCATAAGGTGGGATTTAGGTGTAAATGTCAGTCATGACCAACATCATTGACTATTTTCTTAATGATTTTCAAGATGGTTCTATTGGTGGCTTCTGCTTGGCCATTGCCTTGGGGGTAATATGGAGTGGAAAAGTGATGTTGGATGTTGAAGTTTTGGCAAAGGTCGTGTAGCTCTTGATTCTTGAAAGGTGTCCCATCATCTGAGATAATAGCTTGGGGGACATCATATCAAAAAATGAGGTAGTTCAGGATGAACTTAGATATTTTCTTTCCAATTATGTAGGTCATGGGAATGGCTTCGACCCACTTTATAAAGTACTCTATGGTGGTAATGATGAATTTATGGCCATTGGATGAGGTGGGGATTATTTTTCCGATGAGATTGAGCCCTCACTATGAAAAGGGCCAAGGTGTAACAATGGGATGAAGCTTCTGCGCTGGTGCATGGATGAGGTTCCCATACTATTAGCATTGCAAACATCTTCTAACAAAGTCATGTGCATCTCTTTCCATTATGGGCCAATAGTATCCGATCCTTAGCAATTTCTTTGCCAAAGTCATACCACTCGAGTGTGATCCACAAATGTCATTGTGTGCCTCCGTTAAATTAGTTAGGGATTCCTCAGTATTTAGGCAATGCAACAGGGTTCCTTCAATTCTCCTATAGTAGAGGGTTTCTCCTATGATGACAAAGTGAGTTGACTTCTTGACGAGGGCTCATTTAAGATTTGGGGTTATGTTGGCAGGCAAGACTCCTATTCTTAAGTAAGTGTAAATGTCATGGTACCAAAGATCACCAGGACCAATGAGTTCACACACGAATTCAGACTCTAGTACCTCAAATTCTAGTATGAGAAGCTGCTCTACAAGGAATTCTTGTTTTAGGATGTTGTGTGGGATTTCCAAGAGTGATCCAATTGTAGCCATTGCGTCTGCTACTCTATTTTTTTCTCTAAGTAGTTGTTCAAATGTGATATCAATGAATGAACCTTTGAGGCTTTCCACCAATTTCTTGTGTGGAGTTAGCTTGTTGTCCTTCATTTGATATTCATTTTTTACTTGGTTGATTATGAGTTGAGAGTCCCCATATAGCTTTAGAGCCATAATCTACCATTGCACTACAATCCTTAAGCCTATGACAAGAGCCTCATATTCTACTATATTATTCATGCATGGGAATGACATTTTGTAAGATTTGGGTATGCAGTCTCCTTGGGGAGTTATGAAGAAAATTCCTGCTGCTAACTCGTGTTGCATGTAAGATCCATGAAAATAAATCTTACAGTGGTCTGCTACACTTAGGCTAAAAATTGATTTGTCAGGGAATTCTGAGATAAGTGGGTTTTTTTATGTATATAGGTGCCTTTTCTAGTTGATCTACAATTACTTGTCCCTTGATGGCCTTGCACTCTACATATTCAATGTCGTGTTCTTCCAATGTCATGACCCACTTGGTTATCTATCTTGTAAGAGTGGCTTTAGAAATTAGGTTCTTTAGTGGATCTATCTTTGTGATTAACTTGATCTGATGAGCCAACATGTAGTGTCTAAATTTTTGGGCTGCAAATACAACTGCTAGACAAAATTGTTCAATAGGAGTATAGTTTAGCTCGTGTCCTACCATGGTCTTGCTGATATAATATATTTCTCTTTCTCTTCCATTTTGATCATGCTGAGCTAAGAGAGCACCAAGAGCTGTCGTTGTTGCTAAAATGTATAGTATCAGTGGTTTTACTTGAATTGGCAGCATCAAAACTAGTGGCGTGAGTAAGTATTCTTTTTTTTTGTTAAATTCCTAGTTGCATTTGTCATCCCATTTGTATGTTACCCCCTTGTGGAGTAGATGGGAATATGGGATCTGTTTGTTAGCCAACTGTGCTATGAATCTGTGAATGGACTGGAGCCTACCTTGTAGACCTCTTAGCTTCTTTAGTGTTCTGGGTGCTTCCATTTTGAGGATTTCCTTGACTTTGGTAGGATCAACCTCAATTCCTCTCATTGATACAATATATCCCAGGGGCTTGCTTGATTGTAATCCGAAGATGCACTTCTTTGGGTTGAGGTGAACCTTATACTTTTCCAACCTATCAAAAATGGAGCTTAGAGCTGAAATGTAGTCTTGTCTTTTTCGTGATTTAGCCAATATGTCATCCACGTAGTCTTCCACCATCTTATGAATCATGTCATGAAAGATCAATTTCATGGCTCTCTAATAAGTTTTTCTTGTATTCTTTAGCCCAAATGGCATCATGTTCCAACAATAGGTCCCCCATGGACATGTGAATTTTGTCTTGTGTTGGTCCTCCTTACTATCATGATCTGATTATATCTAGAAAACCCATCCATTAGTGATAGCATCTCATGTTTGGCTGTCATATCCACTATCATGTCGATATTGGGTAGTGGAAATTCATCCTTAGGAAACACTTTGTTTAAGTCTTTGAAATCGATGCAAATGCGGATGCCCCCAGTTGGTTTTTAAATAGGTACTAGGTTGGACACCCATTCTAGATAGTCAATCGGGATTATGAACCCTACATCCAAGAGTTTTTGCAATTCCATTTTGACTAGCAAGGCTATTTGGCGATGCATCTTTATGAGCTTTTGTCTGATAGGTTTTTCCTCAGGATATATAGCAGAGTGATGAACTACAAATTCTAGGTCAAGCCCAGGCATATCAGCATAAGTCCATGTGAAGTTCACCTTTCTTTCTTTTAGGAATTCTGCTAAGAGTTCTTGTTCTTCCATGAGAAGTGATTCAATGTATAAGGTTATGTATGGTGTTGCTTATGTTCCCTGGTTGACATTATTACATTATTCTGCTAAGACTGCTGATTTTTCTTGATGAATTGCAGTGAGGGGAAGATTGAATCCTTTATCCTCTAGTGCCTCAAAGAGGTTTTTACCATTGGATACATCCTTTATTTTTACTATTTTATGGTCAGAGAGTGCCACAGTGTGGTTTTCACTCAAGGACCTTGAGATTATTCTTAATTTCTCACTTTTGTGATTGAAGGATTCAATCGTCTCCCCATAATAGGCATGAGTGTCCAGTGTGATGTCAAATCTAGCCTTATGATCTCCACATGGTACCATATCCCATAGTCCCATGAATTTTGATAGTGCCTCATCATTTTTGAGCATGTCCAGAATCGATGGTTATCATTGGTCATAATCGATGAGTTGGGGATAGACCAAGTTTATCTTGTGGGTTTTCTGGTCTAACTCAAAGGATGATGTACTAATCATGAGGAGGGAGGAATCCTCAAAAAGCATGGGTAAGCTAGCTACAGTATCCTCATCATCGCTACTACTACATACATCGGTGATATCAAAGGTGAAGTTATCTAGGGGTAGAACTGTAGATACAGATAGCTAAAGGGTGGCTCCTGTTAACTGAGGAGGAGTCTTGAATATTCTAACTGGGGGACTTCGGCCATGTATGGTTACACTCAGAGGGGTACATCTAAGGCCAACATTTTTCATTCATCTCTCAACAATGATGGGTTCTAGTCGGCCATTGTTATTCCTTCCAAGGTTTTCATTTCTATTGTAGCCCATACCAAGAATCATTTGTAGCCCCTTACTTCTCTCATCCATGGGAGAATTGGGTGTGGGCCTTTCATCTTGGTATATTGAGCTTGAAATCTCTCTCTCATCCATGGTTTCCTGACTTAGATCCCCCCAACATTGAAATCTAGAAGGGTCTGCCCTGAAAGTTTGTGAGGGTGTTTCAACCAGTTGAGGTCATCAATGTGTCCTAGGAGATTGAGGTAAATCTCCTATGACAAAAAAAATTTCCTTCATTCTATACTCTCCACACCCATTGTCTTGGATCATGAGCTTGATGTCAGATATGTCGGGGATGGAGGGTGTCTTTGTCCCAAAAATGGAGGAGATGTTGGATGGGTCTATATATGAAGTTGAGGGGCCTTCACCATTCTTCGGGACTTGGGAGACTTTATAGAACTTGGCCTCTGAATTCTTGTAGTAGTTGAAAGGTTCAGGATCACCATGAATTGTGACCTCTTCATTTTGGTATGAAAAATTGATGCATTGATGGAATGTCGATGCAACTACTTGCATCCCATGGATCCACGGGCACCCTTGGAGGATATTATAAGGAAGTTCAAGGTCAAGCACTTGATAGGTAGTTTTCATAAAAACTAGCCCTACTTGAATAGGGAGTTGAATAGTGCCCTAAGATGCTCTTTCTTGATCGCCGTAAGCCCTGATTGTGATAATTTTACATTTTTCAATGGAATCTTCAGAGATTCCTAGATTTTTTATGAGCTTTAGTGAACAAATGTTGAGGCCTACACGTCCATCCACCAAGACCCTTTTGACCTTTCTTTTGTGAACCAAGACTTCAAGGTGCAATGCATGGTTGTGAGATGGTTGGGCGGGAAAGTCTTGATTGGAAAAGGTGAGGAGATTCAGAGTTGTGATGTTACCGACCATAGCTTGGAATTGTTTCATATCAAGGCTAGCAGAGACAATGGATGAAGCCAATGCTTCCTCAAGTATTTCCTTGTGGGAAGTGAAAATCTTCAGTAACTCCATGATGGAGATCTGAGCAGGGGATTTTTTTAACTGGTCAAGGATGTTTTAACCATTAGGAATGGACTTTTGATTTAAGATGGGGGTCTTAAATGACTATGATGCCAAAGAAATGGTGACCTTTCCACTACATGTGGTGACTCCACAGTCAATGTTGGCTCCTTTGATACTAACAATAGCGACCAATTTTCCAAGGCACATGACAACTCCTTCATACTTTGCCAATTTTCTTCTTACCTTTGTCATTTCCCTGATTGTGATTGGGCATTGGATTCATGTATATTTTCAGATCTTGCTTACCAGTCATCTGCTCAACATTTATGATTTTTTCATCGATTAGATCCTGGATGACATTCTTCAATTTCATGTAGTTGGCACTCGTATGCCCCTTGAGCTTATGATAATCACAAAGGAGATTTTCGTTGTACTAGGGTGGCTTCACCTGGGATTCTTGGTAATTACCATGAGTGGGGACCTTGATGATTTTTTCACTAATCAACTTTTTCATGATGGATTCAATTGAATCCCTAAGGGCTATGAATTTCTGCTTGGGGGGATACTTGTTTCATGGAGGGGGTCCTCCTTGATTATTGAGATTATTGATTTGATTATGGGGTGGTTGTTGGTTTACCACATTTTCTTATGTGTTATTGCAATTATTGTTTTGCGGTTGAAGATGATGCATTTGATTATTTTTCTTTGGAGCACTGATGATGACCTTAGTATCAACCACTCCATCATTGGTGACATTCCTGTTCTTTTCACATGTGTGAGGTTTATCATTGCAACTAGAGGATGGGTGAATATCTTGATGTTTAGGATAGGTAGGTGTGCCCCCTTGTGTTATAAGGTCCCTTTTTATGTTGACCACCTTGGGGATCAATTGGTCATATGTGGTAATGCATTGCATCTTTAGATAGCATGCCAAGGTCTTGTCCAGATTAGCAATGATGGTGCAAACTTGTTGTTCCTCTAGCATGGCCCATTTTCTCCAATTGGCCTTGGATCACAATCATTGTAGGAAGGAGGTGAATGATTCCCCTTTTACTTGTTTGAGTGCCAATAATTCCTCTAGAATAACATCCATAAAATTGTTGAATGCATAGTTCTAGAGGAATGCATCTTTGATTTCTTGGAATGTTCTGATGTCAGTAGGCAGATGAGAGAACCACTCCATGGTGGCACCGACCAGGCTCTGAGGAAACAACCACATTAGATAAGTTTCATTGTATGTGACTTCCATACAATGTACCTAGAACTCCCTGATGTGATATTCATGGTTTCCTATCCCATGATATTTGTCAAATTTGGGGA
This sequence comes from Sequoiadendron giganteum, assembly GCA_007115665.2. Lineage (NCBI taxonomy): Eukaryota > Viridiplantae > Streptophyta > Pinopsida > Cupressales > Cupressaceae > Sequoiadendron > Sequoiadendron giganteum. The sequence continues at coordinate 863,305,056 of CM021100.1, forward strand.
TTTTGAATCCCTTTGGGAACAATACAATTTCTAAGCTCCTATCAAATGGATAGTGACATAAATTGTTGGGTGTCCTTGTTATTTTTCCTAATTGAAGATCAAGCACTTGCTGTGAGAGTAGTTTGATTTGTTTTGTTACATCATCTTGTAGATCGGGAGGTGGGGTGAACATTTTTTGAGGTGTTGGATTGACGGGTGGGATGTTGGTGGGAGTTTGCTACAAGATTTGTTGAGTGAGTAATGCCTGCATTTGCTACTGAGCCAACAGTGCTTGTTGTTGGTCATGTTGTTTTTGTGCCAACAATTCTTGTTTTTTGGCTTGTTGTTGGGCCACTTCGTGTTGTACTTGATAATCTTGCAAGGCTTGTTGATATTCTTCTTGTTGAGCTACTTGAAATTGTACTTCATATTGTGCTTGTGCTTGCGCTTGATGGGCTTGATATCGGGCTCAGGCTTGAGCATGCACTTGTTGGATTGCTTGTGCGGCTTGTGTAGCTTGGGTGGCTTGAGCACCTTGGGAAGCTTGTTGTTGCTATAGTAAAGCTTGGGCTTGAGCAGTCTATTGTGCCTATTGTGCTTGCTGAGCAACTAGTTGTGCAGCTTGTTGGTTTTGGAGCACCTTTTGATGGGTAGGTTGTCAAGAAGCTTGTAATGTGATGGTGAATGAAATTTCCATGTTGTGTTTTGGAAGTGGTGGTGGTGGATTGGGAAGGGTGTGGACCATTGTGATGAGAGGAACGAGATGCTTGGTCCTTCAAAAACCATGCTTTGGGATATTTGAGGAATGGTGGATGTGTTAGTTGTTGGGGTTGCTTGGATGGTCACCATCTATTGTTGCAATATCAATGGCGAGACAAGAGGATTTCATATGGTGTTTTGATATGATTGATTGATGGTGGGTAGAGGAGGAAGACCCAACCCAAGGCATGATGTGGATGTAATTGGTAAAGGTGGGAATGGCAGGAAGATAGAAGGCACATTCCCTTGAAGTGATGATGAGGGATCAAAGATTCCTCTGGCTCCAAACAGATCACCTTCTCCTCGTGAGGTAGGGAGAGAGGTTTGCATGTATAGAGGATGATTTGGTCTTGCATGATAAGAGGTTGGATTGGAAGAAGAATGGAATGCAAGTGGAATGTAAGGGTTTAATGGATTTACCAGAATGGATTGATCTGGTGTGGTTTTTGTGTTCAAATCTTTTTTGTTCACAAGGCGATGTTTTTGGAGTTCGCAAAGCATGGTGCTTCCCTTCTTAACAATCAGTAGTGTTGAAGTGATATATTATATGATTTGGGGGATGTCTTGAGTGACGCTTTGAAGCGGGATCATGGATGAGGTTGAGGGTATGATCCCAAGAGGTCTTTCCACAATAGTGCTTATGTCAAAGTTGGAAGGGAGTTTAGCCCCTTCTTTTGCTAACTAAAGCATGTATTGGGAGGGATATAACCTCATCATAGCATTAAAAATTCAATGATTTTTGGGATTTTTCACCATCTCTAGGATTTCATCTTGTGTCATCCCTAAGACATTGCCAGTGATGTCCTCTACTTGACCCTCCTCTTGAGGGGTTTGTGATAGTATAGAGCAGTTTCTTAGAGGATTTCTTGATCCCACGAGCAGTTTAACTTAGATCACTTGAATTTGATGTTTACTTGGTTATTTCCATATTCTTCTTGTGTTGAGATCTTGTTTGCAACATAAAATAGAGATCAATTAATCTAACTTTAGGTATAAAAAGAGAAGAACTGGGATAAATTAAGGATCAAAGTGATGATGAAAATGAAAGATGGATGATACGGATGATGAAAAACTCTTGAAGAACCTTGAGGGAGATGCTAAACTTTAGGGCTTGATTTTATTTGATTTTGATTGATTTGGTTAATGAACTTATAAACTCTAGGAGGGTGTGTTATCCTAGAGTAAACTCGCACACAAGAGGATAATATGATTAAGTGTGTTAAGTCAAACAAAGTGATTTTGGATAATGAACTCTTAGACCCCAAGATGTTGGATTTTATCAAGAGGTAAATCTTTTCACAAGGATTGATAATTTTGTCGAATATGTGGAGAAGGATTCATCTACACATATCTAACCAAACAAGATGATTTTGATTTTTCCTAGAAGTTTAGCATAAGCTATGTTTTCAAAGTTTCCAAGAGTTTTTTGGTGAGATGATGTTTGATTTTGATGGTTGAGAGATTGGTGAGAGTGAGGATTTTTATCCTAGACTTGACCTAGATAAAACTCCTTACAAGACCTCAGTTTTGAAGAACATGCCATACTTTCTATGTGAGAAAAGAAAACCTTTGAAATAGATTAGGATTTTTCTGATAATAAAACTCACACAAGTAAGGATTTTTTCTTGAACCTTTCTTGTAGAATTTTTAAACCAACCTTTCTCTTACCTCATGAAGCCTTGAAAGGAGTTCTTTACGGTCCTTTGGACTAAATTTTTTGAATTTGGGCTTGCGAATTTTGATTTTGTGGGAAATCATTTGAAAGAACACATGTGTGGGGTCCAATTTTCCTTATCTCTGCTTAATGAGTTCTTTTCACCACAAAAAAATTCTTGATTAAAATTTCAAACTAAATGTCTATGCCTCAATTCCTTTTCATTCCACAAGGTCCATTATGTGAAAATCAAGGTTTCAAGAGCATAGTTTCCTAGGTTGACTTTAGAGAGAGTAAATTGTGACTAGGTCCAAATACTTAGAAGCCTCTAAGGATGAAATCCCTAGGGCAAGCAAGAGCACTTGAATTCGTCAAAGGTATTTGTTTCTTCCAAAGGGTTTGAAATTTTCAGGATCTTGTGAATCATTTTTTTCAAATGTTTTAAGACCCAAGCAAGGTGTCTTTGATTCTAAGAACATGTACAATCCTAGCATGAAGAGACAATATTTGTTGGGTTCCCACTTGGATAAATCCATCTACGCATATTCAGTGTGGATGATTAGATGCTTGACCACACATACTCCCCCTTACAATGCAATCACTTCTTGGGTCAGCCAAGCATTAGTACCCATGAATCTCCCATGGTATACTTCTCTTATCTACAAAAAAACCACATGTTACATGGGGTAGCTTCAAAGGACATGACCTTTTGTACCAACAAATAGTTAAGGATTTTTGGCCTTTTCTAGACAAGGGTTTTAATGTGAGCATTTTTTTTGTGGGGGACCATCCATATGGTGAGAGACTATTTTTATCCTTCTCATTAGAATAATCCTCATGATTCTTGAACTTTCCTCGAGAATCCACACTTATATACCGATTGGAAGTCGCTTGGCTTTAGCATGTTCCTGGTTGGGTCATTCCATAGGGTGATTTTTTTTCCCACTAGGCAAGCCCTCTAAGATAAACAAAAGCGAGCAAGCATATCCCGTAGTTCTATCAACCTTCATTAAAAAACAAAGCGGGAACACTCACAATATGCTACACTCACACTCGCAAGATTGGTTCAATTTCTTTAATCCCAAATGAAATGTGAAGGCAATCACATACATAATTTAAGATCACTAAAAAGACTTGATTCTGAAGATCGTTATAAAGTGCGAGAGAAGTGCATACGTCCTTTTAGTGATACTACTTTCGGTAAGTAATTACAAAAAAAAGAAGCACTTGTTCATTTTAAGTCCACAAAGCAATGGTTTGATTCTTTTTAGTGCGGCAAAATGAAATATGGAATTTTCCTTGTTCAATTGTTAATCCTCAAACCAAATCTAGTGAGTTTATTCTAAAGTTCATTTTAACCCTTTGTTGCAAAATTGAAAGCTTTTGTAATGTTCTTTTTAGAGCCCAAAATAAACTGTAGTGAACCTAAAAGCGTAAAGGAAATCAAATCCTTAGGAAGGGTATTTAGGAACACTTAATACAACAAGACAATAAATTTCATAGTGAAGGATTATTCTTTGTTCCCTCCTTGCCTCAACCTCCAAAACTGATTAGAACCAAGAAATATAGAGACAACAAAACAAGTTAGGAATCAAAAAGTCAAAAAAAAAAGCACATGTAAAAAAAAAATCAAATTTGACCCTTTTACTCCACCCCAGTGGCACAGTTCGTCGGTGCAAAGGAGTTTAGAAAATCTAGCGGCACAATATAGCACCGCTTATTACTGAGAGTGGTGCTCTGCAGTGACATAGAGACCACGATTGCAGCTTTGTTTGGCCAGAAACAGCGTTTGTATTTTGCAAAGTCACCGGGCGGGTTTGAAATTTGAATTTTTAGGTGGGAAGAGACGTAGCAAAGGAGTTTGGAATTTTAAGCAGTGCAATATAGTGTCGTTTGACAATCAGTGGCTGAGTTTCCTAGAACCTACAAAAAGAAGCACAAAAAGCATGGAATTTTCTAGAAAAACATGATTAAAACTTGAGATTTTCCCTCCTTCTAGCACCAAAATGTGAACCCCAATCCTAGACTTGTACAAACATGAGAAAAAAACACACAATTAGATTCATATGCAAGTAAGAACAAGGATTCCCCATGAAAATCATTAGCAATGCTCAAAATAGGAAAATATGAAGAACAAGACAAGAAACTAAATAAATCCTAATTAAGCATGCAAATCCTCAATCCCATGGGGGAATTGGTGCCAATTATGTGTAGAAATTGGCCCTTTCCAAACTCATATGCAAGATTTGTGATGATTTGATGAATATTTGATCCACTTTGGTTGAATTCCTACATAACCTAGCTAAGAACTTGATAAAAATAGATGAAAATGGATATGCTTGAAGATGAAATTGTGTATAATAAGTTTTCTCAAATTGTGGATGATCAAATGATGAGAAAAGCCTCTTATTTCTAGATGAGATTGAGAGAAAAATAGGCAAAATGGATGAATGTGGGATTATTCAACATCTAATGGCCAAGTGCCACTTCTCAAGATGTGAATGGAGGAAGGTTGTGCACATTTTGATGAATGAGCCAATAAATGATATTAAGTGGAATTTCAAATTTATGAAATGACATGTAAGAGGGAAAAAAGAATGAAATAAATGCCACTTGGCTCAATGCACAAGGATATGTAAGAGGAATGAATGTCTTGTTGGATGTACAAATCCATTTGGAGAGATTTCAAATTTGGAGGAATATTCACTAAATATACTATGTTAAGAGAAAATGTTCATTTAATAAATTAATTAAATGTATTTTCATGTGCAAGTGAAAAAATCTAGATAATTTTAGTGATTTGGATTAAATTAATCAAGACTTGACCATTAATAAGAGATTAGATGATGTGACAAATTTGATTTAGATTTTGTGATTTTATTTAAATCAAAGTTGAGAAGAAAATGATTTATATTTTAATTAAATAAAGATTATGATTTATTTAACTAAAAGAAGATGATGTTAGATTAAATTAAATAAGGTTTAATTTATTCAATTTAATAGGATGACTTTAGAGGTTTAATTAAATAAAATGAATTATTTAATTAAGTGGAGATATAGGGTTAATTAAATTAAATTGATTAATTTAATCAACGGGGAAGAATGACTTAATCAGATAAACAATGATTTATTCACTTAAGGGATGAAAGGTGATGACAAACTAAGATTTTGATTTAGGATGAAACGATGTTAGTAATCAGGATCAAGTGTGCCGGTATATTTTTCATGTCTATAGATAGACAAATGAAAGACCTCCTTCATGAGGGCACTACCATTAGAAGTATTATCTTCATATTATACAAGGCTAATTATTTCTCTATTTTTATTTGATCTGATAAGATTAAAAAATTATTTAGAGCCTGGGTATGTGCAGGATCATGATGGGCCAAAAAGTGGCAATATGATGGGTATGTGGCTGATGAATTTTTTTTACCCAAAATTGATGAAACGAAAAGGGTTTTTAAAGGAGATTTGCAGCTTTCCACCAATATAAATTATGCTTTACTTTGAATTTATTAAATAATTATTATTCATTTTCTATTGAATTATGACTAAAGTCATGATTTTTAGGCTGATAGAAAAACATCTATAACTTTCAAACATTATCATATTTTTTGAATCCAAAACATGCCTCACATTCTATGATTCATATAATATAAGATTATAAAAGAAAAAAATGAATTTCATGAAGTTTTGACAAAGTTAAGGTGGTCAGACATACGAATCTTTATATTTAAAGAAAAAAATCATTAAAAAATTATAATTAATTATTTACTTGGAAAAAAATTACAAAAAAATATGTATCACATCGGGACATGAGTCCTCTACTTATATATAAAATCTTATAAAAAAAATATTATCATTTTAATGTGGTTAGGGTGGTCAAATAGACACCTACTTCTTATTTTTTCCCTAAAATTTAAGTACTACTATATTGAAATTTCAAATTTTCACCAAAAAGATTTTATTTTTTTGTAAATAAACCTAGTAATTTAGAAAGTAAATTCAATTTTAAACAAATTCTATTCTTACATATTTTTGAAATAATATAGATAACTAATTCAAATTTTTATGTCAAGTTGCCTAACTGTGATTTTTTTGAATTTTTTGTCACTTAAGGACGCACTTTCTCCATGACGATCATGCACATACCCGCCTATATCTTCTTCCTTGGTCCAATTCATCTTTTCACTAATTTTGGTCGCTTGAATTTTAAATATCTACAACATCTTAAGAAGATTCTTGGTTCTAATCAGTTTAACAAGAATTCCTTGATCATCTTTGTTTTGTTGTCACTCCCCTTCTAGAGACAAAATATTTTCTTTAAGAGTTCTCTCAATTTTTTTTTCTAAATCCCATTTTCCCACTATCTTAAAGTTGTTGTTTCACACAAAAACCAAGTAATCTTATCTTTTGATAATTAAATCCCTTTTATAATTATTTTTTAGAGGAGAAATAGTTATTTTGGTACAATCAAGATAGTCTTGATCTTGAAGTAGGTTGACATTAATTTTAAACATGTTCTTACCATAGATTTCACTAATTTGATTATTCTAACCAAATAGTATAGAGGATTCAATAGTATAATGGTAAGTTGACATGGTAGAGGGATAGACCAAAACTAGGTTTCTATCATCATCATGAATAAAAGTAAAAATATTGGTGTTCACATCTTTAACCTATCAAGCCTTAAATAATCTATTTTCGCTTGAATTTGGTTACAACACTAGGTGAACCAAATATATTTATTTTTCCTTATTTATTTTAAGAGGATATTTTACTTTATGATACCTCTTCATTCCAAACTAGAAGGGGAGTTCATTTCCTTTACACAAACCCACCTTACCTCAAATTTTATCTTCCTTATATTCAATAATATTGAATTCACTTCCCAATGTCATGGGAATTGTAGTATGAAGTTGTCCATCCAAATTCACAAATAATTTTTTTCTCTATAATCATTAGATGCCTAAATTGATCTCAAATACCAAACTTATAATCATATTTTTAAATATTAACTTAGAAAACTCTATTATAGAGAGAAGAAACACTATCAGCAATAAATTGGGCCAACCTAGTAATGTAGAGTCCCTACCAAGGTCAAATAAACTTAGTGGAAATCCAACAACTCAGAGGGGAAACCTAACTGAACAGTCTATGTGAACCTTTGGAAAGACCTTCATTGAATTATCAACTAGCTCTAGTAAGCTTGTAATGGTACTGGCACTATATGTGCTTTTAAAGACTTAAGACTACCTAAATAATCCTAGAATAGGTGTTTCCACTTGTTGATAAATCATACAAATGCATAACAATAAAGGAAGTAATGTTGGCACTATTGCTATAGGTACCTATAGTATAAGATTATGACTAGTTTACTGTCAAGAAATGAATTTTGGAATTTAACTAATGTTATTAGCTAAACCTACACTCTAGAGTACAAAAAGCTTAGGAAAACTAAGGAAAAAATGTGAAATAATAATTGTTCATGAATAACACAAGGAATCTAATTAACATGCATTTATGAAATAACTACTACAAAAAAATAAATTATATAGAAAATGAAGTGAGGAATAGTTACCTTGAGTGACCCTTGCTCAAGTGTCTGTCTCTATTGATCTAACTCAAATATAGCTTCTTAGATTAACACAATCACAATAACTCAAAACCATTCATTGCACAACTTCAGAATATCACATAAGATCTTGTTGGAATATCTTATTCATGAAATCATGATTAAGAAATGAACATCATCTGTGTAAGAACAACAACTAACTGAAAATATATGATGTACTGTAGAAAAAAGTAACCCTTTTTCACACTTAATTTGGGAAAGGATAATTAATAATAAAATGGACTTAATTATGCTTTATTTAGGGTGTTATAAAGTGTTTATTTACACTTTTACACTAATCTAGGGCTTTATTAATTAATTAAGGTTAAATTGAGCTTAATTGGCCCCTTAAATTCAAATCCAAGCCTAGATAATTGCATATTCTAAGGGATAAAGCATGACACTTTTAAATAATATTACACAACACTTAATTTTACAAGGAATGTGTCCTAGGTTAGTGACCTAGGACCCATTTTCCACCTGGTGAATGGGTCTTCACTAGGTCCTAGGACCCCCTTTTTACATATCATTTCATAATCCTTGAAGTGTGTCCTAGTTAAGTACGCTAGGACCCATTCTCCCTATGGTGAATGGGTCCTCACATAGCTTAGGACCCCCCCTTGGGATATGTTTATGGTGTTAAATTTTAATTATTTCAAATTCAAGATCTGATATTGGCTTGTGTTATTTGAATTTCAAGATTTAATCTTAAGTTATGTATAAATATAAGGTTATTTCACATATTTTCATCTAAGACATCCTAGAAAATTCAAGTTATCATAAGAGTACTTTTAAAAGAGTATTATAGAGAATTCAAGAGCATTCAAGAAGGCATTCAAGGGAAGATTATTGAAGTTTATTATAGCAATAAAACATATATTTCATCATGTCAAAGTCATGCATGTTTTTGAGCTAATTGTTGATGTAGCATTGGTGATCTAGTTCAAGTGTTCACAACCATTATCTTATGTCGAATTATATGATCAAGATCTACATACATTGATGCCACTTCATGCTAAGTTTCATATTTGCAATCCAAGGTTCAATTAAGGATTGGTGAGTAGTGACATTACATTGTTCATTCATCTCTCCTTTTATGCATTGTTTCAATTCAACATTTTATTACCAAAATGGGGTTTGACTAAGGAAAACCCCTATTCACTAACAATCAACATTTTCTTCTCCTTTGATGTGTGATTGCAGGTTTTAGGTTGAAGATCAAGTGGAGAGAAAAATTTGCAAAGTTGTTAAAGTTGTCATCTTTCTTGGAAGATCATGGAAATTTTTCTACAAAATTTATTTATGAATTTCAAGGGCTAAACACCTCATATCTAGGAGTGCAGACATTGAAGAACAAGACCCATAAACTAATTTTCTAGAACCCTAGTAGGGACAAATTTGTCACTAGGTGAATGAGTCCTTAGTGAGGCCCAAAAAAGAACTTTTTTGCAATAGGTACACAACATTTGACCCTAACTATTGAAAAGGATAAAAATAGGTTTATCAAAATGAAACATGCGAATCACCTATTTCTCCTCTAATTTAATTCAATATGTGTACTATATTATGAAATTGAGAAACAGTAACCAAATCTAACCCAACTAACAATAAAATGGAAAATCTGGAGAGTTTCAAATGTTGTGTACCTTTCACCAAAAGTGATTTTTCACTCCTCAATAAGAGCTCATTCGCCCTATGGTGAATGGGTCTTAGCTAGGGCTCATGAAAATCAGTTTATGGGTTATGTTCTTCTTTGTCTGCACTCCCAAATTCTAGTCGAACATTGTCAGAAAGCTGAAAATAAAACATGTGGATCAGTTTTCATAATTTTACAACTTTTATCTCAACTTTCTCCAATTTTTCTCTCTAATTGATCTTCAACCTAAAACCAAACCTTAATTGAAAACTTGGAATACAAATTTGTAAACTTGCATGAAGTGGCCTCAATGAATGCAAATCTTTATTATGAAACTTGATTAGAGATAATTCCTTGAATATGCTTGAATTTTCGTGAACACTACATCAACATATTATCTCTAACAACATGTGCGATGCAATACATCTTTGATATGATGAAATGAATCTTTATTTTTGTAATAATCTTCTTCAAATATTCCCTTGAGTGCTCTCTTGATCATAATTTTTATATTAGGATGCTTGCATGAAAATTTTAGCTTGATTGAAATATTCTATGATGAACTTAGTGAAAAGATCTTATATTTATACATATCTTAAGATCAATTCACGAAAATCAAATATTACAAGTTGACATTGAATTATGGATTTGAAATCATTAAAATACCAGCAAGAACATATCCCAAAGATGGGTCCTAGGTCTAAGTGAGGACCCATTCACCATAGGTCGAACGGGTCCTAGGCCACTCACCTAAGACACATCAGATAAGGTGTAATTTCATGAAAAAATAGGGTCCTAGAACAAAATGAGGACCCATTCATTCTATGGAAAAAGAGTCCCAAGTCACTTACCTAGGACACACATCTTCCAAAGTTAAGTGTTGTGTAATGGAATTTATGAATGTTAGGTTTTATCCCTGAAAATTTGCATTTAATTAGGCTTGGATTTGAACTAAAGGGGCCAATTAAGGAAAATTAACCTCAATCAATTAATAAATCTGTAGATTAGTGTGAAAATGTAAATGTACACCTTACACAACCCTAAATAAGGCACAATTAAGTCCATTTAATTAAAAAGGACTCTAAACTTAATGTGAATATGAAAAAAATATTACAATGCTAAATTGAGGCATAATTAAGCTTATTTTATTATTAATTATTCCCAAATTAAGTGTGAGAAAGGGATACTTTTTCCTACACTAAATTTCCCCCCATGTTAGTGAGAGGATGACCCCATGTAAAACTCACACTAAATTATACATTCAAGACACTTATGTATGTAGCAATGACAAAGATACACAATCATACAACATCAAAAACCAAGAAGATCAAGCCTAGATGATCCAACACAATGTGGAACACATCTAATCCATTAGTTTTGTTTTGTCACACAAAATTTGGGGTAGTGGAACCTCTGGCTATGCACTAGGTGAGTATACAAAAAGGTTGGGAAATGATAGAATAATATTAGGCTCACTTACCATATCAAAGCTATCTTATTGACAACTTCAACATGGCATCACAATGCTAGGCAAGGCTCCATTGGCAAACAAGGTTTATTATGTTAAGTGGCCTTGAATTTAGGGTTTTGAGCTCCATATGGCTTAACAAGTTGTGTTATACCAAAAACCTATGAACATTGGGAAGGCTCCATAGGCAAGCACAGTGTGTTATGCTTGGTGTCCTTTATTAGGTTTCAAGCTTCATAAGGCTAACAAGTTGTGTTATGCTAACACTTATGAACAATAATGCTATTAAAAAAATTGTTTAAAGGGATTTTTCTTAGTTTGTGTAAGGTCTTCTTCTTATGGGAACATAGTTCCTAATGTCTCCAAGAGAGGACAACTCAAGAGTAAAAGATTCACAACTTAGGGAATGCAGTGTGTCGCATCACCACTAAGAGAAAAGACATAGGCTAAGAAATACCAAACTCTTGAAGGACATAAAACCCAATGACACCACCAAGAAAAGGATGCATCAAAAGAAAAAAAAAATCATACCATGAAACTTGAAAAATATCAAAATATATTATTGATGTATGCCCCACTTTAAAGCAGTTGCTAAAACCATTGCTATCAAAAATTACTTTAAAGTAGCCAATTTTCAATCCTCAGACTTGAGAGATTACTTAGAACACCCTATGCCAAGTCATATGTTTCCAAAATAAAGCTACATCATAAAAAGGAAAAGAGGGATTGCCCCAAAAATACATAAGGGTTATATGGATTCGGGGTTAGTGTATCTTTGCTACAATGTTGTCATAGATCTCGAAAATGTCATCATTCCCCAAATACTCAAAGAACTAGAAGAATGACACAAAAAGAGAATGAAAAAAAGAAAAATTATTTTGGGTCAACATGGAAGAGACCTAAATGTCTCAACGCCTTGCATCATCCCCAAAAGGAAATCACAAGACAAGAAAAAAAGGTAAAATATTTATTATGTATAGAAGAATGTAGATACATATGGAGGAATTCACAAAAAGAGACAGAGATACATCAAACAAAATAGCATAGGGGATCACATTACGTGCATGCAATCATATAAAAAAATATGAAAAAAAGGGAAAAAGAAAACTACTAGTAAGGCACATGCAAGTCAACCTATAGTAGGTCATCTGCATCCCAATCTTGATTAGTATATATAGAAGGAAAATAACTAGCCAAAGAGACAATGTCAACTGTTGAACTAGGACACATACCAAGTTCAACACTCTTTTTAGGAGAATCATCATTTAAGATCATAGAAGAGGAGAACAATTAATTCAACTCATTATGCACTTGTTCATCAATCTTTGTAATATCAATCTCATCATCTAGATTAATCACAATAGGAGGTTGAATGATAATGTCTCTAGAATTTTGTTCATGTTTATGTTGTGCTGAGGGTATAGAGTCATCATGCATTGATTTAGTCAAGTTCAGATTTTTATTTTCTATGTTGCTCTTTTCTTCTTTAGTTTGTAACATATGAGTAATATCATGATGGATATGCCTACACTCTCTAGCATTTCAAGTTCTTCTCAATCTATTGTTTATTTGTGATTGTGTAGGAGTGGGTTTGTCAACCATAGGTTTATTTTCTTCCCTCAGGGGAGAAACAAAATAAACCATGGTAGGTTGTTCAAACACTTTCTCTTTGCTTTGTAAACTTGTTTGATTTTAGGAGGCACAATGGGATTGTTTTGGTTGTCTCATGGTCTCTTATATGAAATGGTAGGCTACTTTTGGGTTTTTGGAAGGGATTTTTTTCAATCATTGGTTCATCAAGGGTAAATGACTCAATCATGGGTTGAGGTATATTTTTAAGGGATAATTATGCTATGTGCTTTGCTTTAAAATTTTGATATTCTTTGGAAAAGTAGTCCTCATGAGGTCTAATAGGTTTAATGGGATTGAGCCAAAAGAAATCCAATGAAAATTTTCCATGGGAAGACATGAGATTAAAGCCACTATGGTGCACAGTAAATATTTGATTTCTAAAGGGAAACTTTAGAAATTTATGCATGACCGATGGGACAAAATTCATGGAGTGAAGCCATGGATAGCCTAACTTCACATGAAATTAGTCTGATGATGAGATGATGGTGAATGAGACATTTAATATTTTCGGTCTGACTTTTAGAGGGAGATTTATCGAGCCCATCATAGGACAAGAACATCCATTATGCGTTTTGATCCATGCTTTTGGTTTCTCATATGTGTCTTGATAAGGTTCATGCAAAAATAGAAATTATTCAATTATCATGTTCTCTACATAGATGGGATCAATTAGTATCCATTATTAGGCTTTTCATTGATTCTTCCAGCTATGTAAAGAGGACCATTGGGTGCATGTTTGATTATTTCCTTTTGTGAGAAAGCAAGATCAATGGGTATTTTGGTTGAGTCCTTATGAGGTTTATATTCAATAAACAACACCACTTTAATCACTTCATCATATTTTGTGTTCTCATCATCTATTTCAATATTCATCACATCATTCTTTGTTTCACTAGATTTGAAAAATGAAAGTGTGTTTTGGCATAGGATTTGTAAATATTTGTAAGTTTTGGTTAGGAGGAGCTACATACTTATTACCTTGCTCATTCACACCTCCAATTAGAATATCATTAGAATCAATGAGGTCTTGCACATGATGATTAAGATGCTTACAATATTATGTATCATGTCCATTTTGTTGGTGGTAATGGCAATAATAATTTGTTCTATAGTTCACGAGTAATGGTTTATTAAGATCAGGAGCTTTGATAGGAGGCAACGTAATAAAATTATTTTCTACAAGTTGTAGCATGATATTATGAAGGGTATCAGGTAGAAAGGTAAATTTTCTATTCCTATCCCCAAAGGAAAAAGGATTTGTCATCTTTATAGCAGCCACTTGTTTATCAACTTGTTGATTTGGTTGAGGGGAATTAAGTTGTAAAAATCCTATATTTTGTTTCTTGAAAGGTTGGCAACTATTTTGATGTGTAGATTTAGAATTTTGAGGATAGTTGGGTGGATTTTTCGCATCACAACTACTAATCAAATTCTTATAGTCACAAAGGGTTGCACATAACTATGTGAAGGAGGGAAATCTCATTGTCTCAAGCTTTGTTTGAGTTTTGTCTTGTAAGTTGGAAATAAAAATTCTTTAAAGGTTGACATTAGGAATCTCAATGTTTACTTATGAATAAAGAATTTGGTATCGTGCTATAAAATCAGTGACTTTCACATCATCCATTTTTTTACATTTCATTAGGTTAGATAGAATCATCTTGGGACCTATATGAATTTGGAATTGGTTGTAGAAGACATCAATAAGTTCATTGAATGAATGAATTGAACTATTTCATAAGGAAAAAAACCACTCTAAAGTAGTATCCTTCAAGGACCTAGAGAATTGTTTAGCCAAGAGCTTATCTTCAAAGATGAAATAACTACATAGGGTTGTATAAGAGAAAACATGGCTAACGGGATATCCTTACCCACCATATTTCTCAAATCTAGGAACCTATATACCTTGTGGCATTTGTGTCCTCAGTATCTCTAAGGATAGTGGATTATTTTTGATGCATTGTGAAGGTTGATCATTATTTTTTTGATTTAGGGTTGTGATTCATTGTTGAAGGGATACCATGTTTTGCAAAAGTGTGTTAATGATGGGATAATTGTTGTTATTATGAGATGGAGTGGAATACAGTGGAGTTGTGTATGTTTATGGAAGGCAAGTGAATTCAAGGTTTGTAAGGGGAGATGGTTGAGAAGATATGATATTTGAATGCATAAAAATAGAAGGATTCTCAACGAAAATACCTAACTGTTGACATGGTTGGTAGGCTAAATGGTTTTGGTAACATGAGTACTAGTGTATGTAGGAATGGAGATATGGATCATAGAAGGAGGAATTGAAGTTCCACCTTAGCTTTGAATATACCTCAAATATTGAGCACAACTAGTCATGGTAGACATGTTATCATTGATAAGATGACCTAGACCTCTTATAACCTCCACTCCCTTGTCTATTTCAATCATTCTCCTTAGGTTATCTAAAGAAGAAATGACACTAGTGGCCATGTTTTCATTATGCACAAAGTCTTGTAACTTTTCAAAGCCTTCATCCATTCTTTTTATGTTATCTTGTGGCACATAAAAAATATCATGCACATTGGTTGTAAGTAAGGAAGTCATTGGAAATTAGGTATGCATGCTATGATCCATAGGGGGTTGATTATCAACACTATTACAAAGAGGGTTAGAAAACCCAAGATCCACAAAAAATGGTGTATCGTGGGATGACATGAGTCTCAAACTATGTCTCACAGTAGTATTGCTAATAGGACACCAAGTTATAAATCTCATACAAGTTTTATAAATTCAATTTCAACCCAAAATGAAAAAAGGGCAAAGGTGCAATGCAATGACCTAGAATGTAATGCAATTTTTAGATTCTAAACAAGGTTATTTGTTGATGAAACTATGCAAAAAATTGAAAATGAAGTATTGTAAATGCAATTTTTAAATCACACAATGTACTAACTTTACCAAATTAAGCTAGATATGATCAAATTGATGAAACAAAAATTCTACAAATAGTAACAAAAGTTTGTAAGTAGCAAACAAAAATACAAAAATTAATATTTTAATACCCATAAATTCAGATTATGAACTGATCATGGACTCATTAGCCCTGGGGTTATGGGTCCTAGATGAGGTTTTTGAAACAAATTTTTACTGATTTTTGAGTGATTTTTAGTAGTTTTTAGATTCAGGTTTGTTACAACAAGTTTCAATTTTAGTTTTCTATGAATGCAATGTGGAATGAAAGTGAAAATGATTACAAAATGACAACCTAGAAAAGCTAGTTTGATATGCAATTTTTTGTTTCAATTTTCAAATGTCAGTTAATATGATGTATATGATATAAAAGATGACTCATTTTTGTTTGTATTTTTTAGATTTAAAGAGTACAAAATATGTAATCCTAAATTTTTTAATGAGATGCAAAGTTGAAAGCAAACTAGACACAATAAATGAGACCTAATTCAATGCAAATATATGCAAATGAATGCAAGATCTAAATCTAGGATGAAAAAGAAATTCCAAAATTAGAAAATGCAATGATCAAAGGCCACATTCACCAAAATGAAAAAGGATAAAAATAGGTTTATCAAAATGAAACATATGAATCACCTATTTATCCTCTAATTTAATTCAATATGTGTACTATAATATGCAAATGAGAAATAGTAACCAAATCTAAACCAACTAGCAGTCAAAAGGGAAACTTGAAAAGGGTAAAATTTTGTGTACCTTTCACCAAAAGTGCTTTTTCAATCCTCACTAAGGACTCATTCTCCCTATGGCGAATGGGTCCTGGCTAGGGCTCTTGAAAATTATTTTCTATGTTTTTTCTTCTATTTTTGCACTCCCAAATTCCAATCGGACACTATCGGAAAGCTAGAAATAAAACTTGTAGCTCAGTTTATTTGATTTGAAAAATTTTCTTGCAAGTTTGATAACTTTGAGACTTTCTCCAATTTTTCTTTCCAATTGAACTTCAACCTAAAACAAAACCTTAATTGAAACCTTGGAATACAAATCTAAAAACTTGCATGAAGTGGCCTTCATGAATATTGTAGATCTTGATCATGAAACTTGATTAGAGATAATACCTTGAGTATTCTTGAATTGATCTTGAACACTACATCAACATATTAGTTTAAACAACATACATGATGCAATACACTTTTGATATGATGAAATAAATCTTGAATACTACAATAATATTCTTCAATTCTACCCTTGAATGCATTAAAAATTTCTCTTGAATTCTCTCTTGATCATAATTTTTCTATTAGGATGCTTGCATGAAAATTCTAGCTTGCTTTAAATATTCTAGGATGAACTTATTGAAATGACCTTGTATTTATACATATCTTAAGATTAATTCTTGAAATTCAAATATCACAAGCTAACATTGAATTATGGATTTTAATTCATTAAAATACCACCAAAAACATATCCACAAGAGGGTTCCTAGGTCTAAGTGAGGACCCATTCACCATAGGGTGAATGGGTCCTAGGCCACTCACCTAGGACACACATCGAACAATGTGAAATTCCATGCAAAATAGGGTCCTAGAATTAAGTGAGGATCCATTCACCCTATGATGAATGGGTCCTAGGTCATTTACCTAGGACACACATCTTCCAAAGTCAATGTTGTGTAATGGAATTTATGAATGTTAGGTTTTAGCCCTCAAAATTTGCATTTAATTAGGCTTGGATTTGAATTAAAGGGGCCAATTAAGGAGAAATAACCTTAATCAATTAATAAATCCCCAGATTAGTGTGAAAGTGTAAAGGTACACCTTACAACACCCTAAATAAGGCACAAGTAAGTCCATTTTATTAAAAAGGGCCCTAAACTTAATGTGAATATTAAAAACATATTACAACACTAAATTAAGGCATAATTAAGATCATTTTATTATTAATTATTCCCAAATTAAGTGTGGAAAAGGGATAATTTTTCCTACACTACAACTAAATATGTTATTAAAAAATTAACTAACTCCTAAAGCATCAACCACTGAGCCATACATATAGGCATGAGGGAGTTTATTAAAAAAAGGAATCTAAATTGAAATCATACATCACCACTCCCTATATATTAGAGCGTGATAAAAACTAAGCAATCTATAACTGAAAAAGGAAGAAGAGACCAAGTAGAATTGTGAATTTTCTACAACAAGAACAAAAATGTGGACTATTTGAATCAGTCACATTAGTTTCCTAACTGTACTAGGGTTCTTCTCCTTCAATATATTTATTAAATGTCATAATGATGCACAATCATATTCATTAAGTGCCTCCATGATGTAATTTTTGCGCTCAATTTATTCTATAACATCCCCTACTTTGATATCCAAAAACTTCTTCAGCTATGGGTTGCACCTCACAATTGTTGTGGGCTATAGTCTACCTCCTCTAGCTCCTTGGCTGAAAATATTTAGTTCATAAAACATGTACACAATACTAACAACCATAGCTAAGCACAAATATCCATTACAATTCCTATGTATCCACACATTAATTATACAATAATCATCACATCACAACCATATTTCCATATACTTTAAATGAGGTTTAGAGTTTCATAATAAGCATAAAAGATAGTATAGTGTAGGAATATGTATAAGATAAGTGTTTGATAATTTCTATGAGCTTGCATAAAAACATAAGAAAACCATCTAATGATTGGACTCATCATTACCCCCAACTACTCATTTTATTATCCTCAATAAAATTCACTAGGGCTAGAGATTTTAGTACAAATTTATTTCCCTAACATTTGTGATAGCATCCCCTCGTTTAGCTTGCTGAAAATCAAATCCTCTATAGCATGCAATTATATTCATTTTGGTAACCTTTTCTCTCTCACATTCCTTATTCTTCTCCCCTATCTAGTGCGGTATAGGGTATAGAAACATTGGTGGCTGGAGGGTGAGTGGTACCCATTCAATTCCTTTATCCTTGGAAATTTCCATATACCTACGTGTTATTTCAAGCATGGCCATAAAATTATAAATGGAGTGGGGATCTTTCCTCTGCAACTTAGGGGTTAAGCTATCCCATCTTTCTTGCACAAACTAGTAAGACTGATGGATGATTCCAACAGTCAATAGTTGCATCCTTCTATAATCTTACATTCTCGAATTCATGATTTTCCTACCCACACCTTTGTGTTGCAAAATTTGTAACCATTCTTCTATGATCATATCAAGGGTTTTAAATTCCTTTCTAATTGGGATATCAATTGATTTCTCTCTCTCCATATATTCTTGCATGATTTCTCCCCTATACTTTTCATTCCTAAAATATGATGCTAGTGCCCTTAATTGTAAATCTCCTACAAGGATTAATGTGTTCCATTTTGTGTCTTCAGGAACAACATAATTATGCAAATAATATTCATACAATTGATCCTATCCTTCTAGTATGGAATCAAAAAAAACATTTATAAAATAAAAATTTCTACTCATAGAAATTGGTTGATTACTAATCAACCTACAAAACTGATAACTCAAGAACTTTTCTTGCAAAAAAAAAGCATATGTCCTAACTGGAGGTCTTAATTTAACAATATGGGTGGCTTTATCTACTACTTCTTCCACCTTGACTTATAACCTTTTCAATTCAATATCTTTAATCTCCAGTATCCTAGTATGCTCTAAGATGATTATTTCTTTTTCTTTCTTCCATTTCTCCTTCTGCTGAGAAAATTATTGAGTAACTTCCATAGTTAGTATCCTAGGGACATGGTTGTATGAAAAGTTTGATTTTTTGTGGAAGGGTGTCTTATGTTCTTAGTTACAAGTTCTTTTTTCCCTTCTTTAACTATTGCTAGTTGTGCAAGAAAGTCTAACTTTGACCCATGTTCATAAGTATGCAAGTTTTCCTCTAATTCCTAAATTTTCAATTCCCTTTCCTTGTCCCTTTTTTCATAGGTTTTTACTAGTTCTTCAAATTGTTTGATCCTCTCTAGTGCTTCTTGCAATTGTTTTTTTTCATTTCTTTCCTCTAAAAACAATTCCTTATCTTTCAAAAATTGTTCATCACCATCCCCTATGTATTCATAACCCTCAGTGTCAATGCCTATTGGGGTTCTCTTCCTAGTTTTTCTTGCAACAAAAATATCCTATGAATCTAAGTCAGAGGTGGTCAATATGTACCATTTATTTTTTGTGGGAACATGCACATTTTTAGATACATTGTATTTTAGGTCTGAGTTAGTTCCTACTATCACAATATCTTCTTTTTCTTCTTCTAGTTTCTCAATACTACCCCTCATGGAACCTTTCCTTTTCAAGTGGTGTGAACACCTTGGTTGAGTGAGCTTCTTTTTTTGCACATTAACTAGTCTATTGTGATGGAGGTGACTCGATATCTTAAAATTTATGGTATATAAAAGGTATTTTATACCATCACAAGTGATATACTTAGTAATTTAAGAAGCACAAGAAGTCCATACCCATGGAAATGCCAATCTCTTGGTACCCTATGATGATGAATCAAGGTTTTTTCTAGGTTCCCTAAAATTTTTCTTGGACCCTATTGTATTTTCTCTAATAGGGAATCAAATCCATTCCTTTGTAGACTAGATACCTCTACAATCATAGCCTCTAAATCATCCACTCTCAATCCTTTGATAGTGGCTTCATCATGTTGTAATTTTGTTGCAAACTACCTTATCATGTCTTCATTATACTCTGTTAACTTCAAAAAGTATTTTAACCATCCTACTCTTGTAAAAATGGGCAAGAATAACTTTTCCTCCAATACTTTCTGGCATGATAATGGTTCCCTTCTGACAATATCACCTCCCATGATGAGATAACCTTACTCTTCTTTTAGAAATTTTAGCTCAAAATTCAATTTCAACAACCCACCAGCCCTCTATGTCTGCTACACTTGCATGCACTTCTTCCACTGCAACTTCAAATACTATGCATTTACCTCCTTTATTTTAGCTTGAATTATATTGAATTGGCTTTGAATTTAGGGAACAAACAACAAAATGGTTGCAGATGCTAAAAGGTAGAAAAAAAAGGGTTTTTATGTTTTTTGTGTTTTGCTTTTGGTGGAAAAAATAAATTTTTGGAATATATATTATCTCCCCCCAACTAAAACCTTGAAGTGACCTAACTTCAATGCATGTGACTAGGTGGAGGGTATGATTATGGAAATAATATTAATGAGTGTAAAGCATGCAAAAATAAATGCGAGGACATATTGAATGCATTAGAAATCTATGTTAATTATGGAAAATTATTATGTGTACCTATCGGTTGAGATGAATGTAACTTCACACATGTGAAGATATTGGAAGAGTGTCCATAACATAATTTTGATTTAATGTTAGTTAATTGCAATGGGTGTGCAATAAATGATTGTTTGGCAAGTGCGATGAAAAGGATGCGGTATGTAAGGTTGATGGAATGTGATGTGATAGTTCAAATCCATGAAATTCAAGATAGGTGATGTGGAATGGATTGATCAAGTTGCATGTACAATGATATGACATGTTTATGGATGCATGTTTGAAAAAATTGAAATGAATGTGGATGAAATGAAATTAATTTGGTGCAAGTTTTTGAATTTTCTAATAGATAATGGTTGTGGATAACTTCACCAACGGGTCCCAAACTGAACTGTGGTAGCTTTTATTCATGATTCTATAGGTCCCTACTCCACAGTAAAGTGGTCTTCAAAAATATTTTTGATTGTGGCACATGTGTGGTGTGTGTACATGAAGTAGGATAAGGAATTGTACCTGAGTGCTCTTAGTAGGTGAGTTGTGTAGCTCATATGTTGAGTCATTGTGAGAACTGATAGTATCTATTGTTGAGTTGTTATCTTATGGTAGTATGTATCTATTATAACTATTTTTTTGGCCATATTGATGCATTAGAGAAAGTAGAAAATCATCTTTATGTGTTGGCTTCTTGTATATCTTCAGACCGTTTCCATTAACTAACAGTGAAAATCTAACTACATCTATTGTTTGCAACTTGACTACTCCATTTGGGAATACCTATTGGATTTCATAGGATGCCAACCATCTGGATTGTAGCTTCCCCTTATAATCTTAATATTTGGAATCATATAATAAATCCCACTCACCCACATTTAATTCTTTAGCCTTTATAAACTGATCATGCCATTTAGTTCTCTATTTTTGAATTATCTTTGTGTGATGCATGGTCTCCATTCTAATTTTGTCTAGCCCATTTAGATTGTGTTGCCTCTACTCCTATGCTACTGTCAAGTCTATTTCTAGTTCCACTTCTATTCTAAGTGTCTTTTATTCAAATTATATTGGATGAACTATTATTATTCCATACACTAGTTCATAAGGTGTGAAACTTGTAGTTATTTTCCATGTTGCTCTATAGACCCACACTACTTTAAGTAATCTATTTGCCCATACTTTCATATGAATTTGTATTGTTTTGGTCACAATATTCTTAATATCTCTATTTGTAACCTTCACATTCCCATTGGCTTGGGGGCGATAAGGTGTTGATTTTCTATGTCTTATTTCATATTCCTAAACTATTTTTGAAATGAGTTCAGAAGTGAATTGTGGGTCTTGATCAGTTATAATTTCTCTAGGTACTCTATACCTGGTAAAGATGTCTTCATTCAAGAACTTAGATATATTTCCATCTCTTGCAAACTGTAATACCTTGAATTCAACCCACTTTGTCAGATAATCTATGAAAACTAAAATATACTCTTTGTTATTAGATGTGAGTGAAATTGGGCCAATGAAGTCCAACCCCCATTTATCAAATGGTGCTAGTGAAAACTTTGGCTAAAAATGCATCTCATCTATCCTTGTTATTTTTCCCATTCTCTGACATCTATCATATCTCCCTATATACTTTATTGAATCCTTATGGAGAGTTGGCCAATAGTAACATGTTGCTAAGATCTTAAATGTTATCCTTTTGGCTGTAAAGTGACCCCCACAGGGTTGATCATGGAAATATTTTAGGATGTCAAAGACCTCATAATATTATCTAGACCTATATAGAATAGGTTACTAGCTACCCAAGAATATGGAAATATTTTATGCACCAACTATCTCTTTTCTCTAGGAGAGAAATGTGATGGTATCTACCTTGCCACTAAGTAATTTGAAGTATTAGAAAACCATGGTGTGTGTACATTGAGAATAAAAAAATTCTCATCTAGAAAATATTCATCCACAATATATTAATGCTGCATATATATCCTTAATGTCTTTGTCCTTAATATATTATTCTTGATAATTTTCATGTGTCATTGAACTACTTTAAAGAATAATTGTATCATTTTTAGGAGGCCTATATAATATATCCACTACTTTGTTCTAAACCCCTTTCTTATATTTTATAACCAAATGAAACTACTATAGAAAACCCATCCACCTAAAGTGCCTTCTTTGTTGCTATTTATATTTTGAGTGCAAATATTGAAGCGGTTGATGATTTGTGTGTATTATTGTTTCCTTACCCATTAGGTAGTGTTTCCACTTCTTTACATGTTGAACTAATGCATACAAGTCTTTATCATATGTGGGATAGTTACTTACTACAGTTGTGAAAGTTTCAAAATGAAAATAGATAGGTTTACCTCCTAGCATGAGTACTACTGCCTTGGCAAATCCACTAACATCTGCCTCAATTTTGAATGGTTGTTGTAGATCCGATGGAGCCGGAATTGGTGCAATGCTAAGATTTTCCTTTAAAGTATTAAAGGCCTTTTATTGTGAACCTCCCCACTAGAAAGACTTATTTACACTTTTTAGTGCATGCAATGGAGATTTTATTTAGGAGAAGTTAGCTATGAACTTTCTCCAGTACCGTACTGCACCTAGAAAACTTCTAACTTTTGTAACTATACTTGGCTTTGGCCAATTTACAATGACTTTGACCTTTGCAGAATCCAATTTCAAGTGGCATCCTCCTACAGTATAGCCTAAGTACAATATTGATGTCTTAGAAAATTCACATTTTGACATCTTTATATACAATTTTTCTTTTCTCAATACATCTAGTACTTTTCTGACAGGCTCTACATGTTCTTCCCAAGTTTGACTAAATACAAGTATATCATCCAAATAAACTATGAAAAAAACATCTATGAATTGATGAAAGAAATCATTCATGACTCTCATAAAGGTATTTGGTGCATTACAAATCCCAAAGGGCATGACCAACCACTCATACAGTCCTTGTTTTATCTTAAATGTAGTTTTCCATATATCATTATCTGCAATTCTTATTTGATGATATCCACTATGCAAGTCCAACTTAGTAAAATAAACTGCATGTTTCAATTGATCAAGTAAATCATCTATTCAGGGAAGAGGATACCTATTCTTTACTATTATCTTGTTTAGGGCTCTGTAGTCGATTCACATTCTCCATGACCCATCCTTTTTTAGCACCAAGAAAATTGGAGAACCACAAAGAGAGGTACTTGGATGTATAACTCCTTTCTCAACCAACTCATGAACCTACTTCTTGATTTCCTCATTCCACATAGCTGATCAATGATACATGCCAATGTTTGGAAGAGGCACATCCTATTGTAACTATATTTCATGTTGTATCTCTCTCTTTGGTGGCAATCCCTTTGGCTCCTGAAATAATTCATCATAGGAGAAAACTACATTGACCAATTCAGCTTTGTGCTTTGGATCACACCCTTTGAATGCCTTGGATTTATCATCATCTTTGGGTTTTACAATCATCAATACAATTTTTTTATTGGAATTGAATAACCTCTTCATTTGTCTAGTATTTAGTAGAGCTAGATTAGTCTTTGTCTTATGTGCACATAAAATTTATTCTTTACCATCCTTAAAAAGGTGATATTTGTTTTCTCCCCTATAAAATATTGCTTTCCAATCATAAAGATAAATACTCCATAGCACAAGGCCACAAATATCTAAAGGAACCACATCAGCTTCTACCTCATCTATGAAGTTTTCAGTGATGGAAAATATTAACTTGCATTACTTTGTTACTCTTGACAAATGGTCAATGCTCCCCTCAGGATTTGTGACATGGACCAACTGCCTCCCATGGATCCGTTAACTTTGACAGTTGTATCAGGTATTAGTAGGTCGATCTTTTGGTGTAATGACAACTATTGGCCAACAAGTGGTATCAGATCCAAAGGTTCCAGTTTTGAATCCCCTTGGGTAATGCTAAGGGGGAGTTTGTTGGCAAATGGTCAGTGCTCCCCTCGAGATTTATGACATGGACCAACCGCCTCCTGTGGATCTGTTAACTCTAACAGTTGTATCAAACATTAATAGGTCAATCTTTTGGTGTAACGACAACTATGGGCCAATAGTTACCTATAATTGTTCATCATTACAAACCCATCCAAGTGGATATGGCTTTGGATGAGGTGTTATAGACAAGTTGAGTTTCTTTACAACTTCTTTAGAAATTAAATTTACTTTTGATCCTGTATCAAACAAAGTATCAATCTTTGTATGCTTTGTTACAACCTAAATATGAAATAACTCATTTTTATGCGTATCAACCTTAGGAGGAGAATATTATTTACTTTCACTTGCACTTGCATTTGAAAACCTTGTATTAGTAGAAAGATATATACCTTTTGATTTACCTTGGATCCTAGCAGCAACAATCTTTGTCTCATCCTCGGAGTCAGATCCAAGATCTCATTGTGCTACAAAAACATACTTTTTTTTGTCTTTGTTTCCTCCATAATCCTTCAACATTAGTTCCGGATGAAGCTTCCAACATTTTGCATCATCATGCCCCTCATTCTTGCAATGGGAGCATGTGGGATTATCTCCCTCCTTCTTGATGGTAGCTTTCTTTTTCCCCTTTCATTTTCCCTTGGGTCTACCTTCAAGCTTAGATAACTTCTTGAAATAATTTTCATTGAAAATACTCTTACCTCTCAACTCCAAATTTTTGGCTTGTACACATACTTCATCTAGATTATTAGGATTTGAAACCAAAATGGTATGTCTTAAGTAAGAGTGAAGACCACCTATATAATTGAGCAATGTGTCTTAGGTGTATAATGGGACATTAAGTGCAATAGCCTCCTTCCTAAATTCATGAGTATAGTCTTGGACAAATTGACCTTTTCCCTACCTAAATTTTTTCTAGTTCATAGTTAACTGTTGCATATGGCCTAAGGGATAAAACTACTTTTTGAGGGAAACTTTAAACTCCATCCAAGTTAATTGACACTACTATGTCGAGCAATTTATGCTTGTGTTTTACTTTCCCACTAGGTGAGAGTGGTTCCTCCCAACTGAAGAGTGGCAAATTATATTTTAGAATAATTATCTAAGTGACATTGAATTCTATAATATACTTCTACTTGTTGAACCCAATCATCTAGTTTCTTAGCACTCACCTCTCCATAATATTTGGGTAGTTTAAACTTTACATCCAACTTAATTACAGGATTATGTACACTATTGAAAGGATTAGGAGAAGAAATAGAATTAGAAGGAGAAGATGGAGAAGATGGAGATGGAGGAGTTTTTGGAGGCTCATCATCACCTCCTTCTCTTTTCCCTTTGTCCTCCCGATCTTCATGGTCCTCATGTTTTTATCACTTTGATGAACCTCCTTTTTCATGTTTCTTTCATTCCTGAAAGAGCTCTTCCACCATAGCCTTCTTGTCAAGAAAGGATGGTTGAAATTTTTTCTCATCAAGCTCAAAAATTTTTCTAGCTTCTATCTCTTCCATCTTTGGTGGTGGAAAATTTCTCCGTTTATCGATCCTAGGATTAACCTCCACAAGCATGCTTTCACCTTGCCGACTCCTAGATCACGTTATCATCCACTTATGCAATCACTAGTCAAACAAAGTTCTGATACCAACTTCATTTGTTAGGATATATTTGGGCTTAATATATTTACTTAGGTGGATTTAGTAATTTAAAAAACAATCACCGCTAAAATATCTTCAAAGGAACCGCATGGTACAATGGTGGAGGGTGGAGATCCTGGGGGAGAGGTTGGTGGTTCGAACTGCCTGACCCCCCTAACTCGGCATTTGTATTATTTAAATTAAATTGACAACCTATACATCTTTGAAGAACTCGCTTAGTGTAATGGTGGAGAGTTTAAATATGAGAGGAGAGGCTGGTGGTTCAATCCTCCCCCATAAAATTTGAAAAAGCAAACATCCAACATCATCTGCGACCGATAGACTACCACATGGGTGCCACGTGTCACCCAACCATTAAGCCATGTGCAACATTATTATTTTCCCATGTAAGGACACCTATTAGTCCTTCTTTGGTTCAAGTCAATGCAAGCTAGTGCCATGTGTCATGCTAACATCATCTTCCATGTGTCATTCCCTGATGATGCCACGTGAATGTACAACCTACCAAGTCAACATCTGTATTGTCTTGGTCAACCATTTTCCCATGAAATTTGACCAGCCATAAATTTTGCATATGGACTTTGTTTGACATAATTCAAGCGGCATTGGAATCATGTTGACGATAACTTTGACATGCCACAACTTTCTTGAGTATTTGGAACAACCAATTTTTTAGTGAACAACATATCCACCTGGATCACATAACTTCCCTTCTATGCTTCCCATTTTGTTATAGTAGGGAGAATATTGTCAAAGCTAATGTAAATCAATTCTTCATCTGCCAATTGAATTTTCTTGAAGGTTTCTATAGCCTTTTTAGCAAACCCATTTCAAGAGTATCCTATAATCTTTGCATTCCATGAAACTATATTTCCTTGAGGGATTTTTTCCTCACTACCTTCACTTCTATTTGAGTGCCTCTATATTCCCATGCCATAGAAAGTCTTCGAAAAATCTCCTAGGATTTTATGGTTTTCCTATATTCTCCTCTATTTTCTCTCCCATCCCTTTCAACTCCTCTTTCTATGTGCCATCTCTTCTCAAATGCCTCTTTATCCTCCATTTTCTCCTCTATTATGTAGCATATGATTCATTCATAATCATTTCCTCCTTCATGAATTATACCATTCTCTACATTCTTCTCCTTGACCTTTGTTTTTTATGTTTCTCTTTCCTTCCTAAACAAATCACATCATGTGCATTTATTTTCCTTTGATTTTTCTTGCTTTCAAATTGCTCAAAAATTACCTCCATTTTACATTATTCTCTCTCTCTCTACTCACACTCTCTACCTTACTCCTCACTTCTTACACCTTAATTTTCATTCCTCCCTTTCTCTCTTTATATTTTCTATCCAAAATAACACGTGCCTCCCCACATGTAGGGGTTATGGAGTTTTTAAGATTGGAAGGCACCTCTTTTCACACAACCTACATATTTTCATCATCCATGGACAAGGATTCCATTCTTATTATTAGCACAAAAACCTATTTTGTTTCATCCACACCATTATTATACACTCTCACACCATGATATCTTAACTTGGGTTGTCCACTCATCCCTTTTTCCTCTTTATTTTCATTATTTATTTATTTATTTATTTGACCACTCAACATATGGTCATCTTGATGTGGATGTGATAGAGGCTAACAATTGTACAAAGAGTTTGCACCTTCATAGTCTCCTTGATGACTAATGGATTTGTCACATGATAAATATATTTTTTTGCTAGTGGTCTTTGTTGTTGATAGATTCCTACCCAATGAGCTCCTAGTCTATCCTAGGAAATTCCTCCAGCTCTACCCTAAAACTCCCTCCTATTAAATAATTGGGAATTTCATGAAGAACAAATTCATAGCATAGTTTTCTTATAAAATATAATGAAACCTCATGGTTATTAAATGGAGGTTCATCACAGACCATCCACCACCTATCCCAAAAAAAATTCTCATCATGACTGCACCAATGTATTGGAAATCCCATTGAAGTCACAACAGGGGATACATTGGTTCTAGGATTTGTAAAAAGAGCACCAATTTTTTCTTTCATTATTGCATTATTTTTCACTTCATCATATGATAATTTTGTCCCATAAAGCTCACAACATGAATCTGAAAACCTCATGGAAACCCTCTTGCTACTAGAGTTGATAATCCAAACCGCAATGATGGTGGTATTGCTAAACACCCCGAGGATGCAAACCCTGCTCAGGAACCTAACCCTCAACCACCTCCTATTGTTTCTACTTGAAAGGTGTTAACCCCTACTAAAAAACCTTCCCCTACTGCTAAATGTGTTATTTTGTCTACCCCTGTGGCTCTGGAAATTGCTTTTATAAGTTCAATTGAATCTAAGTTAGCAAAAGTGACTCCAGAGAAGAGAAAACATTCTCCTCTTCTCCTGGAATTACCTAAGTCTAAGAAGATTAAAAAAAACCTGAATACTCAAGATGAAGTTATTACAATCAGTGAATTTAAAGAGGGCCCAAAAATTAAGGATTTGAAAGAAATGAAGCAGGGTGAAGGTAGTGGTGGTAGTGGTTGCCATAGGTCTACTCACCTGGAAAAGGTTACTTCCAATGATAGGAAGGGAAAACAAAAAACCTCTGCAAATGAAGAGAAAGAGTTTGAAATTGAAGATTTCAAATCCTAGGTAGATGAAGAAACTAATGGGATGGATTTTGGGGATACTGCTTATGAAATGGGTGAAGAGGAAATGGAAGAGGAGAGTGAAGATGAAGAGGAGGAAACCAAAATGGAGGATGACCAAAATAATGATTCCCTAACATTTTCGGATACTAGGAATACTGGCAATGATAATATTGTTGATAATTTTAGCATGGATTATATGAAAAGAAGACTAGCATATATGCAAGTACAGATGGATGACATGGAAAAATATTTGGTCATGCTAATGAAGGTGACTAATCGGCTGATGCGAAGAGTGATGATTGGTTCTGTTTCTTGTCAAACTAAGATTACCATGAGGTTGAAAAAGTTGGGGAAGTCAGATGAGATAAAGAAGCTTGATGAATCTGAGGGACTTGATTGGATGGAGTATATCTCCCTAATTGG
Source organism: Sequoiadendron giganteum (assembly GCA_007115665.2). Taxonomy (NCBI): domain Eukaryota; kingdom Viridiplantae; phylum Streptophyta; class Pinopsida; order Cupressales; family Cupressaceae; genus Sequoiadendron; species Sequoiadendron giganteum. The sequence goes on from CM021100.1 coordinate 863,334,702, forward strand.
CGATAATGGGGACCTGTTGGGAAAATTCAAGTAATGGCTTTCTATTTTGTTGTTGTTTAATGTCTGCTATGCTTTTTTTGTCTCTTTGATTTTAGATCTCAGAATGTTATTTCTTAATAGCTTCATTATGGTTTAGGACTTGTTGGTATATGGTGGACTTGATTAATGGTCTTCACAACTTTAAGTACTCTAGCAGTATTTTAATGTTTTTGGCTAGTTATGGTAGTTTATGGTTATGGTTATGATTCTAGAATGTGTTCCATCCTAGTTAGTTGTTTTTTGATGTTGGCTAGTGGTGTTGTTTTCCCACCATATCTTTCCTTTTTTGTGTTGTTGGCATTTTTCACTATAACCAGATTATCTTCTATTATACCTATAGAATCACCAATTCTAATCAAAGACAGCTCGAAGGACCTAGACCAACTGACGAGGATTTTATCAATAAACCTCCTACACTTTGAGCTCTGCAAAACCCAGGAGGGTGGTCCCTTTTATGTGTTTATAATCACTGCACCGAACTTATAAACAATCACTAACAATTAACATATAATATCATTTAATAGCTCAATAAAATAGGATAATACTGAATTGAATTTTCTTTTCATCAATAGTATCAACTACTTGGAGCATGAGATGGTTACGAAAATACTTCATTTCTTAAGATAGTCATTTAATTTCCAATTTTGTAGCAAGCTCTAAGAAAAGACAAGAAGACACAGAACCTCTCAAACAAATACAATTTAGACTAGTGCCATATACCATTGGGGAGTTAGATTCACAAACATTTAGGATTCCATGACAGATTCAAACACATAACATATAAGATCTTGGAAAATATTGCATTACAACATCACCAATCTATATCCTAACTCAATACTTCTTACTGAATCCCTTTATAGACATATCCATCTACAACTCCGTTTAAGCATTTTAATTAATTCTTTGAATTAAAGCCAAACTGAGAATCACACACACCACAATAGTGAGATGAATGCCATAACCCTTGATTATATTATTCAAAATTGTGATATGTTTATACAAAGGAGAGACATGAGCTTGAAATATATCATTATAACTCAAATGCTAGTACTGTTATGAAGCATCAAACCTTCATAAATAGAAAACCCCACTACATAATGACCCAAACATAAATTGCATTTACACTAAAATAACAGGTTTACAATTTGCTCTACAACTATGCCTAGACTCAACCTGAAAAAATATCTAACTTGTTGACCCTTATTTCTGGCCTTGAAATCCTTCTTATAGAGAATGAAGGAGCAAACAAGCATTGGGCCAAAAAATTACACATGTCACCAGTCAATTGGACCACTCTGTGACATTTCAAAAATATGATTACACTTGCCAAGTCCCAAAGCATCTTTTTGTTGATTCCACTCATTAGAGAATAGCTGCTGTATTGGCCAAACCTCAAAACCTATGCCAAAAAACTGCCATGGAGACAAAACCATAATCAGTTATAACCATAACCGTTGAGTTGTTAGTTGTTGGTAGTAGACACCATTTTACTCCTCTTCGATTAAGTACTTGTCCACCCATTTCTAATACTCATCATCCATTGGCCAGTCAAAATTCACCACCTCATTCACCTTAGTATTGTAAGGTGTATATTTGACTACAACCTGTTTGGCTTCTCTTTCAAAAGACATTAAGAATGTGCTTGTATTAATTATTTTATCCATACTGCTCACCAAAAAATCATAATCTGAGTCATCACAAATCAATTTGATTTGTTCATTAATAACTTCTTCTGCCCTATCCTACCATTATTGTAATGTTTTAACATTTCCCTATGGATTAGTGATGTCTGGAAAAATGTAACACTCTAGTCATCAAAGCTCTTTACCAGCTCCCTAATTCTTCTACTCAAATCATCAGGTACGGTCTGGAATCCCTTCAATAATTTTACAAAGATTTGAGTAGGCCTTAATGACTAGGACTTGTTGTTTGCATCAAACCTAGAAGCCTTATACATAATATCTAGATCGTTGGCCCTAGGGATCCACTTCTTAGCCAAAGGCAAACCTATTTCCCGATCCCTATTGATGTTTTTTATTCCATCCAAAAATAAAGAATATAAAGAATGTACAGATGGTAATCTACCATCAACCTTCTCATTTAGATGCCTCAAAATTGTGTCAACCACCTCATTTTGTTTAGAAATTTCACCATCCTCACTTACCTTTAAGGCAGCCTACAATTCTGAGATCTTATTTAACATTTTCTTCTTAGTGGGATCCATAGAATACTCAACTTATTCTTCAATTGGCCCTGGTGTAGGACTAATAATAGGTGTTTGGATGGGAGATCCCAGAGTAGAAATAATTGGAGCAGTAGGAGGGACTGATCCTGAAATAGGAGATAATTCTTTGATACCAGGTACACTAGAGGATTCTCCCACCTGCCCGTATTTCAACCTATCTACTTAAGATTGCAGCTCAAAATTCCTTTTTTGCATCCTACTATAATATTCAATTATTATGTTGTACTTCTCCATCAGACTCTTCTTTTCAGTCTCTTCTCTCTCAGTTGTCTTTTGGTACAATTTGGCCACATTTACTGTCAGGCTTGTAGCTTCTATTGTTGAAGTTTTAGAAGATCTCTTGATGATTAGCCCTCCCCTTAGGTTTGGGCTAATATCAGTTACATTTAGCTTTTTTCCTTGGGGTGCCAATGCCCATATGGCCAGGTTTTAATACTTCTCACTGAAGGCAGAGTCTTGCAGAGCTGCCTTAACCTCTTCTTCACTATTTTGTATAGGGTGCTTGGACTGTAGGATAGCATTGAATGTTACAACATCAGCTATGTCCCATTCAGGAAAAATTAGGACACCAGCCTGAGTCGCAAGTCTCCTTCCCTCCTCAAGAGTGATGTTTTTGAATTCCTTCACTAATTTGGCCTTGACCTCATCATCATTCTCCTTCTCAGACCTATCAGGTCCTGATTTTCTCCTTCTTTTTCACTTATCCTAGTATTCCTCTAGTTTCATCCTCCCAATTAATTGCAAGAATATAGGAGTCCTCACAAATGCATCATCATCCAAGAATGCCTTGTAGGCCTCCATCCTTGCATCTTGTACACATTGCCCCTTTATATCCATATCGGATAACACCAATTGTGTTGATCTAGGAGGGGAAGGGATACCAACCTGCATGTCTTGATCAATCACAATTATCTCATCCATGAGAGCCTCTTGTGTTTCCTCAACTCTTTGCCTCTTAAGGCTTGGCTCTGATGGTAGCACTGTAGGATCACTTCTTTGTGGTGAATCTAGATCCATAATCCTTATTCCTCCAAGTGCTCTGATCCTTGGACAAGGTAGTGATGATGCTTGCATTATTATTTTTCCCTTCTTATCCCCCTCATCCTCATTGCTTCTATCATTCCTCTTTCTCTTGTATAGAGGCTTGTCAACTAGGGGCTGATAAGTTGGCCTTGGTTCCTCAGGTCTCACTTCTGGTCTTTGAATTCAAAATTCCATTTCCAAATTGACCTTCTTGGTCATCAAGGTGCCCATGATCTCTTTAAAATTATCCAACAAGAAAGAAATTCTCTTGTGGAATGGAGTAAACTCCATTAATGGATTATATTTTGGATCCATTTTATGCACCATGGCTAGAAGATTCTCATATGAAATTGATTTCTCTTTATTCAATTCCTACCTATTCAAGTCAAACTCATTTCTGATTTGGTCTTCAGGAAAGTTGATTTCATGTATAAATTTCCGACCTTTAGTTCATTGCCAGAACAACACAAAGAATCCCGCAGGGTCATGCTGCCTCCTAGATCCACTCTTCAAATGATAATTATCAAAAAATCTTCCAAAGTGAACCCATCCTCCCTTGGAAAAGACAAAATCTGAAACAATAGTATAATCAGGGAACAAAGTCCCTTTTCCTCTTCCTGTCAGGTTGTCTTCATGAATGCAACATAGTTGCCACATGACCTCAGCAAACCCCATTCTTGATAGTATATTGTAAGGGAGAATATGTGGGTCTCCCTCGAAACCATATACCCTTAGGACAGTGCTTACAGGGTACAAAATGATGTCACCCAAATTGTGGCAGACTTTTGAATCAGGCTTCCTCACCTTCGGTTGGAGGAAGTCATGCAAATATTTAGGAAGTCTTAGCACATTTACCACCAATTGATCCTTGATTCTAGAAGCAAAGCAGTTAACAAACTGCACAAAGTTGGCACCTCTCCTATTGTAAGACAAATCTGCACTCCACACCTATACTGATAATCTTTCTCCATTCACCTCTTGCCTCAACTCCATCTTCTCTGAGAAGAAGTCGACATTATTGTATAGGAACATATGCATTAACAAGGAGTACCAGAAGAAAGGAGTGCCAACATCCCCCACAAGCAATTTTAGCAAACCCTCATGTATCTTTTCTACAAGAAAAGATGCATAGTCATACACCATGGAAAAGTTGGGATGCTAAATTTGAGCCCCCATGAACATATATGCAATGGGAATCATTGTATTTGGGTTGAATCCCAAAATATGGCATAATGAATAAAATGTTGCCAAAATGTGGCTGTAAAACAGCTTAGCCTAAAAGGCTCTTGGTCATTTCGGCTGATATGGATCGTTGAACTGCCTACCCTGGCCAGGTGAGGATGAACTAATTTTAATCTAAAAAGAGGCTTTGACCTCACATATTCCTACTTCATCTCCTCTAGATCAATTGGGATCAAGAATGACCTAGACTCACTCAAATAAAAAACCTATTGAATTTCATCTGCATTTATGCTTAGTAGAATCCTACCATCATTATCCCTAACTACCCTTGTAACTGGGTCATAACGTGCTCCCACTGCTCTGAGTAGGTCCATGTCATGAAAGAAATTTGGCACTGCTAGTTTCCCCATGTCGTATCTCTAGCCGTTAGAGAAGGGGTGGGGTAATTTTCATTGTCCATACCACAACCTAAAAATTTATAGACCTATCATTAGAACCCTAGCATCTACAATATTATAGTTCTTGCACACTAGTCCCTTGCCTAGGGTTTTCCCATTCATTAAAACCAAACCCCTCCTTTTTTCATTTGTTGATAATAGGAGTTGATCAAGAAAATCATCATATAAATTCCTCTACAAATATTTAACATGGCGAGAGTGTTGCTTCGGTGGCTCCATCTCCAACAACTAGGGCTTCTTTAAAATTCAAATCCTTGAAGAAACTAGGGCTACCCAGAACACAAAATTACAACACAACTGTGCAATTTCAGATAATTCAAACAAACCAGTAACCCTACAACAATAATCAACAAACCCCTTTGATCAGCACAATACAACGCTTCACAAAGAAATAGTCAAATTAACCCAGCAGTATAGAAAATAACTCACAAGATTTCACACCTTGCAGAAAACCAAACTTTACTGTGATAACTCGAAAAACTTTATCTTTGGCTCTGAACTGCTCTGAAAACACTTGAATTCTTTTGTGGTTAAGATAGAATGAAAGTAGATACTTTATGCTGATTGAATTGAGTGAGTAGATGTCTCATCTGCAATTAAAGCTCATTTGCATGCCATGTCAATGACTCAAATTACATTTGATGCGAATTTAAATTCTAGCCATTGATCTTTTATTTTTTTCAAATCATTGAATGACCACCTTCAAAAAAGGCTAATGTAACCTCCATCTCAGCACCGAGGGCCCACCAAAAAACACAACACCAAAGGAATACACGTGGTTCCCACTCATGATATCACAATCACTAAACATCCAACATGTTTGGATCTGAGCAACCGTTGATTCCTATCATTTGCAATCGTGTTCGTTCACATCCATCGACAACACCAACCATAACTGTCGAGAAATTTTTTTCCAAGATTATAACACCACTGTCGATCTCGAGCATGTGCATCTCACAGTTGTTTTAGTAACCCACTTTATAATGTATTAAAACCTAACACAAATATTAAACACTTTATTAATCCCTTTTTGGCATCGGCGGCTAAGACACATGGCATCCACCCATGATATCACAATCAGTTGAAACCCATCGATGATGTCATCACGAGATCGTGGGGAACGGTCAAGATCAACTGTAGGAAGATCAATAGTCATTAAAAACCATTCCCTACAAAATAAAAAAGTTATTAAAAGGGGAAAGGGGACATTGCCTAGGCCAATGACAAATGATGGCTTAAATTTGTTCTTAAAACACGAGGCACAGGCTGACTTAGACTTAGGAAATAATAAAGTCAAGCGAAATATTTAACATTATTTATTAAAAGGGGCCCAACCTAGATGAGTCAATGCAACATAAGTCATTTTAAAACCTCCCTTGAAAAGGTAACGATGAAATAGATCCAACTCAGGATTTAAGATAGAACATTAGGATTTCATGAAGGCAAAAATAAAACCCCAACCCTAGGTTTCCCCAGAATAGCACGACAGACCAACAATGTGGAAAAATAATAATGGAACTCAAAGGACAAAATTTGAAGCTCCATCAGTGGCTCTGATTGGGGATGTTCATTCCACTGGAATGAAATGACAATAATATAGTCTCAGGTAGAGCAGACCAGTTGTAGAGACAACCAAAAAGGATTGTTTGGACAAGACAAATCCAACAAGCGGAAACCTACAACTAACATATATACAAACCTAAACTAATGTTCATGCAAAACAATAGTTCAGCTGAAGTATAACTTCAATAATTTTCAATGAACTGGAAATTCAAGAATATCACCTGTTATTTCTTGGAGAAAATATTAATCTTCCCCCCAGTTATTATTCACCAAGAATGGACCTAACCAGATTGCATAAAATTTACAATGTTTTCCTTTGTCTTCCCACCTGGCATTCCACATCAAAACCATATCTCCATTTTGCAAGCTCCTTGCAGTTGTCTTCTTGTCATACAAATTCTTTACCTATAACTGCAATTTGGCATTTTTGATTTGAGCGTCCCTCCTGGTCTCATTCAATTCTATGACAGCTTACACTCTCAATTGCATTTCATCTTCTATCTCATTATCATACATCTGGACAAATTTATACATTTCCATTAGGTTATTCTAGGGAAACCTTGCATTTATCCCATAGACTAAATCAAATGGGGCACAAACTATTGCCTTCTTCATAGTTACCCTATCTATCCAGACTGCTAATTTCAATTTAGAATCCCATGCCTTCTTATTTTGATTTAGGATTCTCTTGATAATCTTCATCAAGCTTTTATTGTTTGATTCTGCTTATCCATTTCCTTGTGGGTGGTAAGGTGATGATTAAGAGACCTAGATTCCATGCTTCTCACATAATTCCATATACTCTTCAGATCTGAAACACATTACGTTATCTAACACAATTTTCTCTGGACATCCGAATCTAGTTATTATATTTCTCATTAAGAAATTAATTACCACCTTACTAGTTTATTTATTTGTTGGAATTTCTTCCACCCACTTGGTAAAGTAATCAGTGGCCACCAGTATCCATGAATGGACTCCACTTGATTTACATGCTATCTCTCCTACAAAATCAATACCACATTGCTGGAATGGAGATTGTACTGCAATTGGCTTTAAAGGTAAGTTACTAGAGAATTTTAACTTACCAGAGAAACACTGACAAGCATCACATGTCTTTACCAGTTGGTGTGTATCCTTAAAAATGGTAGGCCACCAAAACCCAACCCTCATTATTTTGTGTGTAGTTGTTTTGGCTATATAATTCCCTCCACAAACTCCATTGTGCATTTCATTCAAGAGTTCTTTTCCTTGATCTTGGTCCACACATTTTAACATAACACCTTCTCCATTTCTCCACTAGAGATTTCCTATTATGATAACATACTTGATAGCATGTAACTTCAATGTCCTCTTTTCATTTTCATTCAAATCATCAGTACATTTCATCTTTTGTAGATAATAGATCACACCCTTGTACCAATCAGAATGTTCCATGTCACATATTTGTGATCTGTCCTCTTCTTCAAGAAAATTTATCTAATTTGCTTCCAGATTACTTTGGGCCATAAGCTTGGCTAGTCATTGTCCTCTCACTAGTTTGGTAATCTGGATTTCAATATTGAATTCTTGGATCCTATTGATCCATCTACATCTTCTTCTTGACACTTCTTATTGTGTAAAAATTTCCTTCACAATAACACTGGGTACATAGGCAATTATGGTAGCTCCCATTAAATATGTCCTGAAAGCTTTTACTACTTTTACTAGTGCATATGCCTATTTCTCATTTATGTCATATTTAAGTTCTATAGCCTGTAAGGATTTTTTGAAAAAGGCTATAGGTTGTTCAAAGCCCTTAGTATTCCTTTGTAATAACACAACTGTAATTGTGTGGAATGAAGAAAATGAGAAAATTTGCAAAGGTTTGGAAAAATCAGGGGTTCTTAACACATGAGCTTCCTTTATAGCTTGCTTAATGGTCTAGAAATCCTGTACTAACTCATTTTCCCATTCAACTTTGGCCCCTTTCTTAAGCATCTTAGAAATAGGATGAACTATCTCAACAAAATTTGTTACAAACCTCCTTAAGAAATTGATCTATTCAAAGAAAGATTGTATTCCTTTGACATTTTAGGTTGTGGAACCCTATCTATTGCAATTACCCTCTTTGGATCAGTCTTGACCCCATCCTTAGAAACAATATGTCCTAACAACTTCCCTTCCTTTACTCCAAAATCACACTTCTTTGGATTTAAGGAAATACCATATTCCAATGCTCTACAAAACACTTTCTCTAAATGTTCACAATGGTCATGTTCTTTCTTGGAATATGTTGTTAAATCATCTTGATAAATCACCAAAAATAAGTTAATAAAATCGGAGAATGCTACATCCATGGCTCTCTGGAAAGTAGCCCCTGCATTTGTTAGACCAAAAGGCATTCTCACATATACATAAGTTCCCCAAGGTGTAGTGAAATATATCTTAAACTATTCAGACTCCTTAACCATGACCTGGTTATAGCCAGAAAACCCATCCATCATAGACGTTAACTCATAGCCTATCACCCTCTACAACATGTCTTCCATATTTGGCAATGGGTAGTTATCCTTTAATGAAGATACATTCAAATTTCTAAAATCCACACATAACCTGATGTCTCCATTTTTCTTTCTCATAGGCACCAAATTTGATACCCAAGATGAATGTCTAATTTGCTTGATAATCCCTGTGTCCCTTTACTTCATCAGTTCTTCTTGCATTTTTGGGGCCAAGGTAGGATTAATAGGTCTTTGCTTCTGCCTAAAAGGCTTAGCATCACTACTCAAAGGAATTTCATGCTAAAACAAATTATGCCTATATGACTTAAGATCATCATAAGACCAAGCAAACACATGTCTAAATTTTCATAACAAATCAATTAACATCCTTCTCACCCTTGGTGACAATTTTTTTCCAATATACACCTTTTTAGGTGATACTTCTATTCCAAGGTTTATTTTCTCCAAGTCATCAGGATGGGAAGCAACGCAATTAGCCTTGGTCCTATCTTGATTGTCAAAGACTCTTTCAAGAACAACTAAACCTTTAGGAATTGTGTTGGTTTTTAGCTGAATAACTTCATTCCCAAACACAGTGTCCTTACCATCGATTTTTTCAACAAAAGCTCCAAAATCAATTTCTTGACTTTCATACTCATCCACACAACTTAAAAATCTCAATATATCATCATCACTATCAAAAACTTGCCAGTTCTTGACATTATCAGGAACAGATGGTCTGGTTTGCACTTCAACCTTTGAAATCCTAGCATAAGTCATGTCATCTGGTCTTAATGGAATATTTGCTAGAAAATCTGCCACCTTATTGTGGCCTCTCTCCATCCAATTTATACCAAAAGTATCAAAGTTCTCCAATTCATCCCAAACAACATTTCTATACTGTTTCAACCTTTTATTCTTTGACACACATATGGACTTGACTTGGGAAATCACAAGCTCAGAATCTCCAATCACTTTGAGCTTCTTGATCCCATGTTTTTGAGCCAATCTTAGCCCTAATAACAAGGCTTCATGTTCAACCACATTGTTGGTGCACTCAAATAGTAGAGTGAAAGAAAACCTAAATGTCTTTCCACTCAGAGACCTTAGCAACAAACCTACACCAGATCCTTCCTTTGAACTTGCACCATCAAAATATATAGTCCACAAATCATTAAATTCTTACACATGTTCAACTTCTGTATCAATTGGTGCAACAGGTTTATCACAATCACTAAGGGTTTCCTCAACCCTGAACTCATTTATGCCACAGTCAGTAAAACATGTCAAATTCTCAGTTGGATCATGTTCAATCATATGAGGCACTTTTATCTCTCTTTCAATCTTGACATCTTTTCAATCAATGTAAAAAGTAGAAAATGAAAAATCAAACTGCATGTTACCTCCCATTGATGCACTCTATTTCCTAGATAGGAGCATCCCAAAATGAGAAGGGATGTCTGCAACTAGAACAGTCATGGCCAAAACCTTATAAGGGTATTGGGTCAATTTATAAGGCAATGCTTTGACAGTCCCAATAACTGGCACTTCTCTTGAATCTAATGCATATCAGTTACCTTGAGTAGTGTCTACTATTAATCCCATTGCTTCCATGATCTTGACTGGTATAACATTATTTGATGCCCCTGAGTCTATCATACAATTTCTCAAAGTTTTCCCATTCATATCAACACTCAGGAAAAAGGGGTTTATGTTCTCAAGACACATATTGATAGAATTCTCTAGATACATAGGGGGAATTTGTGTTACAATTCCCTCCACTTATTTCTCTTTTATTTCTTCATTTTCCTTGGCTTCTTTACAATTTCCTTGTTCAACTTTACTACTAGGAATTCTAGTAATCAAGGCTATTGTTTTTTCTTTATGCTAATCTATTCTCATCATCTCGAGCCAAGGTACAGTAAATTTAACTTGAGACAATACTTGAAATATGTCCAAGGGTGTGTATTTAGGCATGTTAGGAATCATACCTTCATTAGCTTCCTTTTTCTCCAATTGTTGTTTTCCTTCAAGTTTCTTTTTCTTTTCATCTAGAGCAAATTCAACAGACTTGGTAATCACTTTGGTCTTTACCAACAAAGGGGTAACATCTTCACTGGGCTTTTGGATCTCAGTCCTTTTCACCCATATCTTGTCATTCTTGACCTCCTTGACTTTGACAACATCATTTTTGCTATCTTCTTTAACACCCTTGTTTTTTATCTTTTTGTTCCTTAATGAAAAGGCCAGTAGACTTGGCCTGCTCACTGCCCACAGTTCTATTTCTTAACTGCAATGTACTTCTCATCTGAGCAGCCATCTCTTTAGTCAACCAGGTAATCTCATCTTCTGATGGTCTTCTTAGAGACATTGAATCCTCAGCCTGCTCCATATTGAAGGCATCATGGTCAAACTAAACTTCCTCATCTAAAAAAACTTGTTGATGATAAATTTCACTTCTCTATCATTGATTATTCACATCAAATTCTTGCAATTCCTCATCAGAATAACACTCAACTTCATCAATATATGACCGGTCCATACAACAATCAACATCATTTTGCTCAAAATCAGGAGTCTGCTCATGAGCATCCTCCTCTTTTCCTTTAGCAGTAAGCAATTGGGAAACACCAGAATAATTCTGATCATGTGGATGTTTACATACCTCACACCATGATCTATCTTTTACCAGATTTATAGAATGCTTCTACAAAGGATCTGGTGTCTTCTGATCAGTTTTAGGCTTCTAGGCTGGTAGTATTCATCTTCCATCCTTCCAATTTGTATTGTAGGGATAATTTTGCAATCTAGGAGGTCTGTCATTTTTATTATACTATTGCTTATCATTTCCAAGACCCTTCTCTTACCTAGCAACAGTATATTTTATATGCTTCAAAGTACTGAGAACCTTATCCCACTTCTCATCATCCTTAGGGCCTACAATAGAGACTTTCTCAGTTTTATCCCTAGGATTTTTCAAGAGAGTAGGCTCTTCTCTCCTACCACATTTTCCAGAAGAATTTCTATTGCTTTCAATATTAATAGCTGCTGTAAAAGCATCCCTCAAGGTCTGAGGGTCCTTATCTCTAAGGAGATATTCCATTTTAGCATCAAAATCATTGAAATAAGTGGTTAAGTTAACATTTTCATCAAGTCTCATCACCTAAAACAACTTATACATTACATTTTGAAATCTAAGGTTAAACTTTATCACAGGCTCATTCATTGAATTCTTGATGGTGTTGAATTCATTTAACATGTAACTAGCATTGGTCTTATCACCGTATTGTTCTTTGAATCATTTCTCAAACTCTTGCCATGAGCCAATACTAGCATTCAGTAGACCCCTTTACCAATCCCTTGTGTCTTCTGTTAAAGATTGGACAAAAAATTTCATTACTACATCCTCATGTTCTAATTCATAGTCATTCAACATATCCATGAAGGCTTTCCAATGTTCCTCAGCTAAAAAGGCATTATTTCCATTGAACTTATTCATCTTTTCCCTTAGCTCATCAGGGATGGGATTTGGGTAACCCGAAATACCATCAAAGAATAGTTGCCTATACCTTTCCAATTGTATAGGTCTCCTTTGAAATAGTCCATCAATTTTCTGAGAGTCATCACTAGACCTTGTATTCTGAGTTTTAGGACCATCTTGATGCAGATTTACAAACTTGGTTGCCTGAACCTTTGGGCCAGAATTATTTGTGGTATTTTCCAGACCAATTTTAGGATCATTTTTCACAACCTCTTGGTGACCTAATGAATTTGTAGCTTGTGCAACTTCATCAACACTTGACATTCTTAGGAAACTTATTTTCCTTCTCTTTTCTGCATTTGCAACCTCAATTTTAGTCCTCTCTAGTTCTTCTGCTTGAGCTTCCCCTTCCCTCCTAACCTTTTCCAAGGCAGTCTCTACTTATGATTACACATGTGGAAGGGCATCTTGCTTGGGATGGTGAGAAACCACCCTTTCATTTATCTTGATCCCTTCAGCCTTGTATTTTCCCTTATCCAAAATAGGTTTAGGATCTGGATTATTTGATTTAGGCTTGATAGGGTCTAAGGGTTTAGGGTCTACAGGATTTGGTTGGACCACAACTTGACCTACAGGATTTACTTTAGACACTAGCTTCACCTCCTTATCAATAATTTCCCATATAACATGACCTTCCTCTTCTGGTTCAGGTCTTGTTTGGTTTAGGAGCTTCATAGTTTCCAATTGTCTAATTAATCTATCCCTTTCAATGACAGCATGCATCGGTTTTGTTTCCTTTTCCTTTTTTATCCTAAGCTCAGCTTTCTTTTGGATCTCTCATCTTAAAGAACTAATATCCCCAAAAACATCTTCAGGGTTAGGCAAAGTCATGTCAAAACTTGATGTCTCACTTAGATCTATCAGGTTTTCTTCTTCATGCCTAAATAATAAAGGAGTCCCATCATCTTCGGAAAGAGGAGGAGGCACATCACTAGTGCATTCTCTATGATGGCTTCACCTTCTACTCCTACTTCTTGTCTCAGTATATTTGACACTAATAGCCCCTTTATTATGACAGGATACATCCTCTTGAATAGGTGTATTAAACAATACATCAACAATCCACAACTATCTAATTTTGAAAGTCTAGATACATGTTCAAAAGTGTCAGGGATAGGATGTAGAGATTTACTTGTACCTTGGTGTACACGATTCTGTGATGCGGGAGCAGCACTACTGGATTTTGGCTTCTTATTTATCCAATCCTTCTTCTTCATCTTAGGGAGCTCTCCTTCCAATCTTTGTTCTGGGTGAATCTTCATGAATGACCTGGTGTTCTTCATTCCCCATGCTTGTTCAGAGATCTCTTAATTGATATGAAATTTTAAAATTAAAATTCACACTAGTACAAAGACTTCAGAGTCACCACCCAATTATCTTGGGAATACCAACTGTTCAGAAACACTTGGTGAAAAAATTTAAAAGACCCTTCTCTTCTTATACTTGACAATGCACAAAGAAAACCTCACGGGATAACACAAAACTTATAATGACTAAAGAAATGGATATACAAACAACAAAACCTAGGGCTCAACCTTCAAATCATGGATATACAATGATAACTCTATGCAAAATGAATAACCAACCCACTGACAAGAAATATTCGAACTAAGTTCCCCAATAGAGTTGCCATTTTGTTGGTGTTTCTTACTGTAACCAGATTTATCTTCTATTCTACCTATAGAATCACCAATTCTAAGCAAAGGCAACTCGAAGGACCTAGACCAACTGACGAGGATTTTAACAACAAATATTCTACACTTCAGGCTCTGTAAAACCCAGGAGGATGGTCTCTTTTATGTGTTTATAATATCTACACCGAACTTATAAACAATCATTAACACTTAATAGATAATCTCATTTAATTTCTCAACATAATAGGATAATACTAAATTGAATTGGCTTTTCATCAATAGTATCAACTACTTGGAGCATGAGACGGTTACAACAATACTTCATTACTTAAGATAGTCATTTAATTTGCAATTTTGTAGCAAGATCTAAGCAAAGACAAGCAGACATAAAACCTCTCAAACAAATATAATTTAGACCAGTGCCATATACCATTAGGGAGTCAGATTCACAAACATTTAGGATTCCATGATAGATTCAAACACATAACATATAAGATCTCAGATAATATTGCATTACAACATCACCAATCTATATCCTAACTCAATACTTCTTACTGAATCCCTTTATAAACATATCCATCTATAACTCCATTTAAGCATTTTAATTAATTCTTTGAATTAAAGCCAAAATGAGAATCACACACACCACAACAGTGAGATGAATGCCATAACCCTTGATTATATTATTCAAAATTGTGATATGTTTATACAAAGGAGAGACATGAGCTCAAAAGATATCATTATAACTCAAATGCTAGTACTGCTATGAAGCATCAAACCTTCATAAATCCAAATGCCCACTACAAAATGACCCAAACCTAAATTGCATTTACACTGAAATAATAGGTTTACAATTTTCTCTACAACTATGTCTAGACTTGACCTAAAAAATATCTAACTTTCTAACCCTTATTTCTTTCCTTGAAATCCTTCTTATAGAGAATGAAGGAGAAAGCAAGCATCGGGCCAGGAAATTACACATGTCACCAGTCAATTGGACCACTCTGTGACATTTCAAAAATATGATTCTACTCACCAAGTCTAGAAGCATCTTCTTGTTTATTCCACTCATTAGAGAATAGCCACTGCATTGGCCAAACCTCAAAACTTGCACCAAAAAACCGTAATGGAGGAAAAACCATAATCAGTTATAACCATAACCGCTGAGTTGTTAGTTGTTGGTAGTAGACACCGTTTCACTCCTCTTCAGTTAAGTACTTGTCCACCCATTTCTAATACTCATCATCTTTTGGCTAGTCAAAATTCACCACCTCATTCACCTTAGTATTGTAAGGTGTATATTTCCCTACAATGTGGCTGGCTTCTCTTTCAAAAGACTCTAAGAATGTGCAGGTGTTAATTATTTTATCCATACTACTCACCAATAAATCATAATCTGAGTCATCACAAATCAATTTTATTTGTTCATTAATAACTTCTTCTGCCCTATGCTGCCACTATTGTAATGTTTTAACATTTCCTTGTGCATCAGTGGTGTCTGGCAAAAATGTATCACTCCAATCATCAAAGCTCTTTACCAGCTCCCTAATTCTTCTACTCAAATCATCAGGTAGGGCCTTGAATCCCTTCAATGATTTTACAAATATTTGAGTAGACCTTTATGATTGGGGCATGTTGTCTACATCAAACCTAGAAGCCTTATACATAATATCTACATCGTTGGCCCTAGGGATCCACTTCTCAGTAAAAGGAAAAATTATTTCCCGATCCATATTGATGTTTTTAATTCCATCCAAAAATAAAGAATATAAAGAATGTACAGATGGTAATCTACCATCAACATTCTCATTTAGATGCCTCAAAACTATGTCAACCACCTCATTTTGTTTTGCGATTACACCATCCTCACTTGTCTTTAAGGAAGCCTAGAATTCTGTGATCTTATTTAACATTTTCTTCTTGGTGGGATCCACAAAATACACAACTTCTTCTTCAACTGGCACTGGTGTATGACTGAGAATAGGTGTTTGGGTGGGAGATCCTAGAGTAGAAACAATTGGAGGAGTAGGAGGGACTGATCATCAAATAGGGGGTAATGCTCTGGTACCAAGAACACTGGAGGATTCTCCCACCTACCCATATTTCAACCTATGTACTTCAGATTGCTGCTCAACATTCCTTTCTTGCATCTAACTATACTCTCCAATTATTATGTTGTACTTCTCCATCAAACTCTTCTTTTCAGCCTCTTCCCTCTCAACTATTTTTTGGGCCAATTTGGCCACGTTTACTATCAGGCTTGTAACTTCTATTGTTGAAGTTTCAGAAGCTCTCTTGATGATTAGACTTCCCCTTAGGTTTGGTCTAATATCAGTTACATTTGGCTTTCTCCCCTGGGGTGCCAATGCCCATATGGCCAGAGTCTTGTAGAGCTGCCTTAACCTCTTCTTCACTATTTTGTATAGGGTGCTTGGAGTATAGGATAGCATTGAATGCTATAGCATCAACTATGTCCCATTCAAGAAAAACTAGGACACCATCCTAAGTCACAAGTCTCCTTCCCTCTTCAAGAGTGATGGTTTTGAATTCCTCCATTAATTCGGCCTTAACCTCATCATCATTCTCCTGCTCAGACCTATCGGGTCTTGATTCTCTCCTTCTCTTGCACTTATCCTGGTATTCCTCCAGTTTCATCCTCCAAATTAATTGCAAGAATACATGAGCCTTCACAAAAGCATCATCATCCAAGAATACCTTGCAACCCTCCATCCTAGCATCTTGTATACATTGCCCCTTTATATCTGTATCAGATAACACCAATTATGTTGATCTAGGAGGGGAAGGGATACCAACCTGCATGTCTTGATCATTCACAATTATCTCATCCATGAGAGCCTCTTGTGTTTCCTCAACTCTTTGCCTCTTAGGGCTTGGCTTTGATGGTAGCACTATAGGATCACTTCTTGGTGGTGAATCTAGATCCACAATCCTTATTCCTCCAGGTGCTCTGATCCTTGGACTTGGCAGTGATGATGCTTGCATTATTTTTTTCCCTTCTTATCTCCCTCATCCTCATTGCTTCTATCATTCCTCTTTCTCTTTTATATAGGCTTGTTAATTGGGGGTTGATAAGTTGTTCGTGTTTCCTCAGGCCTCACTTCTGTTGTTTGAAGTCCAAAGTCCATTTCCAAATTGACCTTCTTGGTCATCAAGGTGCCCATGATATCTTTAAAATTATCTAACAAGAAATAAATTCTCTTATGGAATGGAGTAAAATCCATTAATGGATCATACTTTTGGTCCATTTTATGCACCATGGCTAGCAGCTTCTCATAGGTGATCCATTTCTCATTATTCAATTCTTGCCTAAATTCAAGTCAAACTCATTTCTGATTAGGTCTTCAAGAAAGTAGAATTCATGTACAAATCTACCACCTTTAGTTCATTTCCTAAACAAGGTAAAGAATCCCTTAGGGTCATGCTGCCTCCTAGATCTACTCTTCAAATGATAATCATAAAAAAATCTTCCAAAGTGAACCCATCCTCCCTTGGAAAAGATAAAATCTGAAACAACAGTATAATCAGGGAACAAAGTCCCTTTTCCTCTTCTAGTTAGGTTGTCTTCATGAATGCAACCTAGTTGCCACATGACCTCAACAAACCCCATTCTTGATGGTATATTGTAAGGGAGAATATGTGGGGCTCCCTGGAAACCATATACCCTTAGGACAGTGCTTACGGGGTACAAAAGGATGTCACCCCAATTGTGATAGAATTTTGAATCAGGTTTCCTCACCTTCGGTTAGAGGAAGTCAGGAAAATCTTCAGGAACTCCTTGCACATTTACCACCAACCAATCCCTAAGTCTGGAAGTAAAGTAGATATCAAACTGCACAAAGTTGGTGCCTCCGCTATTGTAAGACAAATCTACACTCCACACCTGTACTGGTAATCTTTCTCCATTCACCTCTTTCCTCAACTCCATCTTCTCTGAGAATAAGTTGGAATTCTTGTACAAGAACATATGCATTAACAAGGAGTACCAAAAGAAAGGAGTTCCAACATCCACCACAAGCAACTTTAGCAAACCCTCATGTATCTTTTTTGCATGAAAATATGCATAGTCATACACCATGGAAAAGTTGGGATGCTGAATTTGAGCCACCATGAACATATATGCAATGGGCATCACTATATTTGGGTTGAATCCCAAAATCTGGCATAATGAATAAAATGTTGCCAAAAAGTGGTTGCCATAATAGCTTAGCCTAAAAGGCTCTTGGTCATTTGGGTTGATATGGATCATTGAACTGCCTGCCCTAGCCAGGTGAGGAGGAAGTAATTTTAATCTGAAGAGAGGCTTTGACCGTGCATATTCCTGCATCATCTCCTCTAGATCAATTGGGACCAAGACTAAGCTTGACTCACTCAAACCAAAAACCTGTTGAATTTCATCTGCATTTATGCTTAGAAGAATGCCACCATCACTATCCCTAATTACCCTTGTAACTGGGTCATAACGTGTTGCCACTACTCTGAGTAGGTCCACGTCAGGAAACACATTCTTCACTACTAGTTTCCCATGTTGTATGTCTAGCCATTAGAGAAGGGGTGGGGTATGTTTTGGTGTCCATACCATAGCCTAAAAATTTCTAGTCCTGTCATTGGAACCCTAGCATCTACAATATTATAGTTCTTGCACACGAGTCCCTCACCTAGGGTTTTCCCATTCATTAAAACCAAACCCCTCCTTCTTTCATTTGTTGATAATGGGAATTGATCCAGAATATCATCATATAAATTCCTCTGCAAATAATCAACATGGCTAGAGTGTTTCTTCGATGGTGTCATCTCAAACAA
>CM021100.1:863353790-863417426 GCA_007115665.2 Sequoiadendron giganteum
AAACCTTATAAGGGTATTGGGTCAATTTATAAGGCAATGCTTTGACAGTCCCAATAACTGGCACTTCTCTTGAATCTAATGCATATCAGTTACCTTGAGTAGTGTCTACTATTAATCCCATTGCTTCCATGATCTTGACTGGTATAACATTATTTGATGCCCCTGAGTCTATCATACAATTTCTCAAAGTTTTCCCATTCATATCAACACTCAGGAAAAAGGGGTTTATGTTCTCAAGACACATATTGATAGAATTCTCTAGATACATAGGGGGAATTTGTGTTACAATTCCCTCCACTTATTTCTCTTTTATTTCTTCATTTTCCTTGGCTTCTTTACAATTTCCTTGTTCAACTTTACTACTAGGAATTCTAGTAATCAAGGCTATTGTTTTTTCTTTATGCTAATCTATTCTCATCATCTCGAGCCAAGGTACAGTAAATTTAACTTGAGACAATACTTGAAATATGTCCAAGGGTGTGTATTTAGGCATGTTAGGAATCATACCTTCATTAGCTTCCTTTTTCTCCAATTGTTGTTTTCCTTCAAGTTTCTTTTTCTTTTCATCTAGAGCAAATTCAACAGACTTGGTAATCACTTTGGTCTTTACCAACAAAGGGGTAACATCTTCACTGGGCTTTTGGATCTCAGTCCTTTTCACCCATATCTTGTCATTCTTGACCTCCTTGACTTTGACAACATCATTTTTGCTATCTTCTTTAACACCCTTGTTTTTTATCTTTTTGTTCCTTAATGAAAAGGCCAGTAGACTTGGCCTGCTCACTGCCCACAGTTCTATTTCTTAACTGCAATGTACTTCTCATCTGAGCAGCCATCTCTTTAGTCAACCAGGTAATCTCATCTTCTGATGGTCTTCTTAGAGACATTGAATCCTCAGCCTGCTCCATATTGAAGGCATCATGGTCAAACTAAACTTCCTCATCTAAAAAAACTTGTTGATGATAAATTTCACTTCTCTATCATTGATTATTCACATCAAATTCTTGCAATTCCTCATCAGAATAACACTCAACTTCATCAATATATGACCGGTCCATACAACAATCAACATCATTTTGCTCAAAATCAGGAGTCTGCTCATGAGCATCCTCCTCTTTTCCTTTAGCAGTAAGCAATTGGGAAACACCAGAATAATTCTGATCATGTGGATGTTTACATACCTCACACCATGATCTATCTTTTACCAGATTTATAGAATGCTTCTACAAAGGATCTGGTGTCTTCTGATCAGTTTTAGGCTTCTAGGCTGGTAGTATTCATCTTCCATCCTTCCAATTTGTATTGTAGGGATAATTTTGCAATCTAGGAGGTCTGTCATTTTTATTATACTATTGCTTATCATTTCCAAGACCCTTCTCTTACCTAGCAACAGTATATTTTATATGCTTCAAAGTACTGAGAACCTTATCCCACTTCTCATCATCCTTAGGGCCTACAATAGAGACTTTCTCAGTTTTATCCCTAGGATTTTTCAAGAGAGTAGGCTCTTCTCTCCTACCACATTTTCCAGAAGAATTTCTATTGCTTTCAATATTAATAGCTGCTGTAAAAGCATCCCTCAAGGTCTGAGGGTCCTTATCTCTAAGGAGATATTCCATTTTAGCATCAAAATCATTGAAATAAGTGGTTAAGTTAACATTTTCATCAAGTCTCATCACCTAAAACAACTTATACATTACATTT
Source organism: Sequoiadendron giganteum (assembly GCA_007115665.2). Lineage (NCBI taxonomy): Eukaryota > Viridiplantae > Streptophyta > Pinopsida > Cupressales > Cupressaceae > Sequoiadendron > Sequoiadendron giganteum. The sequence continues at coordinate 863,355,495 of CM021100.1, forward strand.
TGAAATCTAAGGTTAAACTTTATCACAGGCTCATTCATTGAATTCTTGATGGTGTTGAATTCATTTAACATGTAACTAGCATTGGTCTTATCACCGTATTGTTCTTTGAATCATTTCTCAAACTCTTGCCATGAGCCAATACTAGCATTCAGTAGACCCCTTTACCAATCCCTTGTGTCTTCTGTTAAAGATTGGACAAAAAATTTCATTACTACATCCTCATGTTCTAATTCATAGTCATTCAACATATCCATGAAGGCTTTCCAATGTTCCTCAGCTAAAAAGGCATTATTTCCATTGAACTTATTCATCTTTTCCCTTAGCTCATCAGGGATGGGATTTGGGTAACCCGAAATACCATCAAAGAATAGTTGCCTATACCTTTCCAATTGTATAGGTCTCCTTTGAAATAGTCCATCAATTTTCTGAGAGTCATCACTAGACCTTGTATTCTGAGTTTTAGGACCATCTTGATGCAGATTTACAAACTTGGTTGCCTGAACCTTTGGGCCAGAATTATTTGTGGTATTTTCCAGACCAATTTTAGGATCATTTTTCACAACCTCTTGGTGACCTAATGAATTTGTAGCTTGTGCAACTTCATCAACACTTGACATTCTTAGGAAACTTATTTTCCTTCTCTTTTCTGCATTTGCAACCTCAATTTTAGTCCTCTCTAGTTCTTCTGCTTGAGCTTCCCCTTCCCTCCTAACCTTTTCCAAGGCAGTCTCTACTTATGATTACACATGTGGAAGGGCATCTTGCTTGGGATGGTGAGAAACCACCCTTTCATTTATCTTGATCCCTTCAGCCTTGTATTTTCCCTTATCCAAAATAGGTTTAGGATCTGGATTATTTGATTTAGGCTTGATAGGGTCTAAGGGTTTAGGGTCTACAGGATTTGGTTGGACCACAACTTGACCTACAGGATTTACTTTAGACACTAGCTTCACCTCCTTATCAATAATTTCCCATATAACATGACCTTCCTCTTCTGGTTCAGGTCTTGTTTGGTTTAGGAGCTTCATAGTTTCCAATTGTCTAATTAATCTATCCCTTTCAATGACAGCATGCATCGGTTTTGTTTCCTTTTCCTTTTTTATCCTAAGCTCAGCTTTCTTTTGGATCTCTCATCTTAAAGAACTAATATCCCCAAAAACATCTTCAGGGTTAGGCAAAGTCATGTCAAAACTTGATGTCTCACTTAGATCTATCAGGTTTTCTTCTTCATGCCTAAATAATAAAGGAGTCCCATCATCTTCGGAAAGAGGAGGAGGCACATCACTAGTGCATTCTCTATGATGGCTTCACCTTCTACTCCTACTTCTTGTCTCAGTATATTTGACACTAATAGCCCCTTTATTATGACAGGATACATCCTCTTGAATAGGTGTATTAAACAATACATCAACAATCCACAACTATCTAATTTTGAAAGTCTAGATACATGTTCAAAAGTGTCAGGGATAGGATGTAGAGATTTACTTGTACCTTGGTGTACACGATTCTGTGATGCGGGAGCAGCACTACTGGATTTTGGCTTCTTATTTATCCAATCCTTCTTCTTCATCTTAGGGAGCTCTCCTTCCAATCTTTGTTCTGGGTGAATCTTCATGAATGACCTGGTGTTCTTCATTCCCCATGCTTGTTCAGAGATCTCTTAATTGATATGAAATTTTAAAATTAAAATTCACACTAGTACAAAGACTTCAGAGTCACCACCCAATTATCTTGGGAATACCAACTGTTCAGAAACACTTGGTGAAAAAATTTAAAAGACCCTTCTCTTCTTATACTTGACAATGCACAAAGAAAACCTCACGGGATAACACAAAACTTATAATGACTAAAGAAATGGATATACAAACAACAAAACCTAGGGCTCAACCTTCAAATCATGGATATACAATGATAACTCTATGCAAAATGAATAACCAACCCACTGACAAGAAATATTCGAACTAAGTTCCCCAATAGAGTTGCCATTTTGTTGGTGTTTCTTACTGTAACCAGATTTATCTTCTATTCTACCTATAGAATCACCAATTCTAAGCAAAGGCAACTCGAAGGACCTAGACCAACTGACGAGGATTTTAACAACAAATATTCTACACTTCAGGCTCTGTAAAACCCAGGAGGATGGTCTCTTTTATGTGTTTATAATATCTACACCGAACTTATAAACAATCATTAACACTTAATAGATAATCTCATTTAATTTCTCAACATAATAGGATAATACTAAATTGAATTGGCTTTTCATCAATAGTATCAACTACTTGGAGCATGAGACGGTTACAACAATACTTCATTACTTAAGATAGTCATTTAATTTGCAATTTTGTAGCAAGATCTAAGCAAAGACAAGCAGACATAAAACCTCTCAAACAAATATAATTTAGACCAGTGCCATATACCATTAGGGAGTCAGATTCACAAACATTTAGGATTCCATGATAGATTCAAACACATAACATATAAGATCTCAGATAATATTGCATTACAACATCACCAATCTATATCCTAACTCAATACTTCTTACTGAATCCCTTTATAAACATATCCATCTATAACTCCATTTAAGCATTTTAATTAATTCTTTGAATTAAAGCCAAAATGAGAATCACACACACCACAACAGTGAGATGAATGCCATAACCCTTGATTATATTATTCAAAATTGTGATATGTTTATACAAAGGAGAGACATGAGCTCAAAAGATATCATTATAACTCAAATGCTAGTACTGCTATGAAGCATCAAACCTTCATAAATCCAAATGCCCACTACAAAATGACCCAAACCTAAATTGCATTTACACTGAAATAATAGGTTTACAATTTTCTCTACAACTATGTCTAGACTTGACCTAAAAAATATCTAACTTTCTAACCCTTATTTCTTTCCTTGAAATCCTTCTTATAGAGAATGAAGGAGAAAGCAAGCATCGGGCCAGGAAATTACACATGTCACCAGTCAATTGGACCACTCTGTGACATTTCAAAAATATGATTCTACTCACCAAGTCTAGAAGCATCTTCTTGTTTATTCCACTCATTAGAGAATAGCCACTGCATTGGCCAAACCTCAAAACTTGCACCAAAAAACCGTAATGGAGGAAAAACCATAATCAGTTATAACCATAACCGCTGAGTTGTTAGTTGTTGGTAGTAGACACCGTTTCACTCCTCTTCAGTTAAGTACTTGTCCACCCATTTCTAATACTCATCATCTTTTGGCTAGTCAAAATTCACCACCTCATTCACCTTAGTATTGTAAGGTGTATATTTCCCTACAATGTGGCTGGCTTCTCTTTCAAAAGACTCTAAGAATGTGCAGGTGTTAATTATTTTATCCATACTACTCACCAATAAATCATAATCTGAGTCATCACAAATCAATTTTATTTGTTCATTAATAACTTCTTCTGCCCTATGCTGCCACTATTGTAATGTTTTAACATTTCCTTGTGCATCAGTGGTGTCTGGCAAAAATGTATCACTCCAATCATCAAAGCTCTTTACCAGCTCCCTAATTCTTCTACTCAAATCATCAGGTAGGGCCTTGAATCCCTTCAATGATTTTACAAATATTTGAGTAGACCTTTATGATTGGGGCATGTTGTCTACATCAAACCTAGAAGCCTTATACATAATATCTACATCGTTGGCCCTAGGGATCCACTTCTCAGTAAAAGGAAAAATTATTTCCCGATCCATATTGATGTTTTTAATTCCATCCAAAAATAAAGAATATAAAGAATGTACAGATGGTAATCTACCATCAACATTCTCATTTAGATGCCTCAAAACTATGTCAACCACCTCATTTTGTTTTGCGATTACACCATCCTCACTTGTCTTTAAGGAAGCCTAGAATTCTGTGATCTTATTTAACATTTTCTTCTTGGTGGGATCCACAAAATACACAACTTCTTCTTCAACTGGCACTGGTGTATGACTGAGAATAGGTGTTTGGGTGGGAGATCCTAGAGTAGAAACAATTGGAGGAGTAGGAGGGACTGATCATCAAATAGGGGGTAATGCTCTGGTACCAAGAACACTGGAGGATTCTCCCACCTACCCATATTTCAACCTATGTACTTCAGATTGCTGCTCAACATTCCTTTCTTGCATCTAACTATACTCTCCAATTATTATGTTGTACTTCTCCATCAAACTCTTCTTTTCAGCCTCTTCCCTCTCAACTATTTTTTGGGCCAATTTGGCCACGTTTACTATCAGGCTTGTAACTTCTATTGTTGAAGTTTCAGAAGCTCTCTTGATGATTAGACTTCCCCTTAGGTTTGGTCTAATATCAGTTACATTTGGCTTTCTCCCCTGGGGTGCCAATGCCCATATGGCCAGAGTCTTGTAGAGCTGCCTTAACCTCTTCTTCACTATTTTGTATAGGGTGCTTGGAGTATAGGATAGCATTGAATGCTATAGCATCAACTATGTCCCATTCAAGAAAAACTAGGACACCATCCTAAGTCACAAGTCTCCTTCCCTCTTCAAGAGTGATGGTTTTGAATTCCTCCATTAATTCGGCCTTAACCTCATCATCATTCTCCTGCTCAGACCTATCGGGTCTTGATTCTCTCCTTCTCTTGCACTTATCCTGGTATTCCTCCAGTTTCATCCTCCAAATTAATTGCAAGAATACATGAGCCTTCACAAAAGCATCATCATCCAAGAATACCTTGCAACCCTCCATCCTAGCATCTTGTATACATTGCCCCTTTATATCTGTATCAGATAACACCAATTATGTTGATCTAGGAGGGGAAGGGATACCAACCTGCATGTCTTGATCATTCACAATTATCTCATCCATGAGAGCCTCTTGTGTTTCCTCAACTCTTTGCCTCTTAGGGCTTGGCTTTGATGGTAGCACTATAGGATCACTTCTTGGTGGTGAATCTAGATCCACAATCCTTATTCCTCCAGGTGCTCTGATCCTTGGACTTGGCAGTGATGATGCTTGCATTATTTTTTTCCCTTCTTATCTCCCTCATCCTCATTGCTTCTATCATTCCTCTTTCTCTTTTATATAGGCTTGTTAATTGGGGGTTGATAAGTTGTTCGTGTTTCCTCAGGCCTCACTTCTGTTGTTTGAAGTCCAAAGTCCATTTCCAAATTGACCTTCTTGGTCATCAAGGTGCCCATGATATCTTTAAAATTATCTAACAAGAAATAAATTCTCTTATGGAATGGAGTAAAATCCATTAATGGATCATACTTTTGGTCCATTTTATGCACCATGGCTAGCAGCTTCTCATAGGTGATCCATTTCTCATTATTCAATTCTTGCCTAAATTCAAGTCAAACTCATTTCTGATTAGGTCTTCAAGAAAGTAGAATTCATGTACAAATCTACCACCTTTAGTTCATTTCCTAAACAAGGTAAAGAATCCCTTAGGGTCATGCTGCCTCCTAGATCTACTCTTCAAATGATAATCATAAAAAAATCTTCCAAAGTGAACCCATCCTCCCTTGGAAAAGATAAAATCTGAAACAACAGTATAATCAGGGAACAAAGTCCCTTTTCCTCTTCTAGTTAGGTTGTCTTCATGAATGCAACCTAGTTGCCACATGACCTCAACAAACCCCATTCTTGATGGTATATTGTAAGGGAGAATATGTGGGGCTCCCTGGAAACCATATACCCTTAGGACAGTGCTTACGGGGTACAAAAGGATGTCACCCCAATTGTGATAGAATTTTGAATCAGGTTTCCTCACCTTCGGTTAGAGGAAGTCAGGAAAATCTTCAGGAACTCCTTGCACATTTACCACCAACCAATCCCTAAGTCTGGAAGTAAAGTAGATATCAAACTGCACAAAGTTGGTGCCTCCGCTATTGTAAGACAAATCTACACTCCACACCTGTACTGGTAATCTTTCTCCATTCACCTCTTTCCTCAACTCCATCTTCTCTGAGAATAAGTTGGAATTCTTGTACAAGAACATATGCATTAACAAGGAGTACCAAAAGAAAGGAGTTCCAACATCCACCACAAGCAACTTTAGCAAACCCTCATGTATCTTTTTTGCATGAAAATATGCATAGTCATACACCATGGAAAAGTTGGGATGCTGAATTTGAGCCACCATGAACATATATGCAATGGGCATCACTATATTTGGGTTGAATCCCAAAATCTGGCATAATGAATAAAATGTTGCCAAAAAGTGGTTGCCATAATAGCTTAGCCTAAAAGGCTCTTGGTCATTTGGGTTGATATGGATCATTGAACTGCCTGCCCTAGCCAGGTGAGGAGGAAGTAATTTTAATCTGAAGAGAGGCTTTGACCGTGCATATTCCTGCATCATCTCCTCTAGATCAATTGGGACCAAGACTAAGCTTGACTCACTCAAACCAAAAACCTGTTGAATTTCATCTGCATTTATGCTTAGAAGAATGCCACCATCACTATCCCTAATTACCCTTGTAACTGGGTCATAACGTGTTGCCACTACTCTGAGTAGGTCCACGTCAGGAAACACATTCTTCACTACTAGTTTCCCATGTTGTATGTCTAGCCATTAGAGAAGGGGTGGGGTATGTTTTGGTGTCCATACCATAGCCTAAAAATTTCTAGTCCTGTCATTGGAACCCTAGCATCTACAATATTATAGTTCTTGCACACGAGTCCCTCACCTAGGGTTTTCCCATTCATTAAAACCAAACCCCTCCTTCTTTCATTTGTTGATAATGGGAATTGATCCAGAATATCATCATATAAATTCCTCTGCAAATAATCAACATGGCTAGAGTGTTTCTTCGATGGTGTCATCTCAAACAACTAGGGCTTCTTTAAAATTCAAATCCTTGAAGAAACTAGGGCTACCCAGAACACGCAATTACATAACTGTACAATTTCCAATAATTCAAACAAACTAGTCACCCTACGACAATAATCAACAAACACCTTTTACTAGCACAATACAACCCTTCACAAAGACATAGTCAAATTAACCCAACAGTATAGAAAATAACTCACGGGATTTCACACCTTGTAGAAAACCAAACTTTACTGTGATCGCTCGAAAAACTTTCTCTAGCTTTGAACTACTCTGAAAACACTTGAATGATTTTGTGGTGAAGATAGAATGAAAGAAGATACTTTATGTCGATTGAATTGAGCTAGTAGACATATCTTCCACCATTATAGCTCATTTACATCCCGCACCAACGGCTCCAATCGCATTTGATGCGAATTTAAATTCTAGCCGCCGATCTTTTGTTTTTTCAGATCATTGAACAACCACCTTCAAAAAAGGCTGATGTAACCTCCATTTCAGTAGTGAGGGCTGACCACAAAATGCAGCAGCAAAGGAATACACATGGTGCCTGCCCGTGATATCTCAATCACTAAACATCCTGCATCTTTGGATCACACGATGGCGAGCAACCGTTGATTCCTATCATCGATAATCATGTTCGTTCACATCCATCAACAACACAAAACATACCTTTCAAGAAATTTTTCACCAAGATTATAACACCACCATCAATCTCAAGCATGTGCATCTCATAGAGATTTTAGTAACCTACTTTATAACATATTAAAACTTGACACAAATATTAAACATTTTATTAATCCCTTTTTGACATCGACAACTGAGACACGTGGTGTATACCTGTGATATTGCAATTAGTTGAAACCCACCAGCGATGTCATCACAAGATCATGGGGAATGGTCAGGATCAACCGTAGGAAGATCGATGGTCATTAAAAAACATTCCCTACAAAATAAAACAATTATTAAAAGGGGAAAAGGGACATCGCCTAGGCCAATGACAAACGATGGCTTAAAGTTGTTCGTAAAACACAAGGCATGGGCCGACTTAGACTTAGGAAATAATAAATTCAGGCAAAATATTTAACATTATTTATTAAAAGGGGCCCAACCTAGATGAGTCAATGGGACATAAGTCATTTTAAAACCTCCCTCAAAAAGGTAACGATGAAATAGATCCAACCCAGGGTTTAAGATAGAACATTAGGATTTCATGAAGGCAAAAATAAAACCCCAACCCTAGGTTTCTCCAAAATAGCACGACAGACTAGCAATGTGGAAAAATAATAATGGAACTCAAAGGACAAAATTTGAAGCTCCATCATGTGTTTTGGTTGTAACCATGGGATTAGGTCCCTTTCCCTACAAATATAATAAAAAACATGAATCTAAATAACTTTCCATTTATTTAGTTGACTTGTCATTATGTCAATATTAATCATCATTTCTTCCAATAATGAACTAGGTGATCTGTGATGGGGCTTTGATGTTGAATCATTCCATTTTGAAACTAATTCTCAAAGAATTTTAATTTATTTTAAATGTTGTACCAAATCCTCTTGGCTTTGCCCAAGGTTTTTCAGAAGTGTTGGAGAAGACTTAGGTATTATAGGGATTTCTTCAAGAATTTCATTATCTAAATTTGATCCTAGATTATGGGTTATAGGATCTACTATAAATAATTTAACAAATGGAATTCATAAAAAATAATTTAGGTTTTTCAAATACAAATGAAAATTAATTCTATTACACTAAAATTTAATACTTACCTCTTCTATGATGTGGCATTATGAATATCCTTGTGCAATTGGTAAAGCATAACCATATTTTAGAGAGAAAAAAGTAGAGATGGTGAGTTGTCAGTCAAGGCCATGGGTTGTAAGTGAGGGCCTACATTTTTGTGGCTTTTATGTTTAAAAAATGTACCCACATTATGTTGAGCACAAAATAAGCTCACATTTTCTTCTCAACATAACATGAGCACAATATCACATGGTATTGCTAATGCATAGTGTGAGAATGTTTTGTGGTTTTGAAAATAACATTCTCTTGTTTGCTTAGTTTTTCTATGTTGGCTAGCTTTTTATATACTATTTTAGTGAACATGCCCTTATATAAGACCTATGAGCACTATATAATAAAATTTAGGGACGCTAGTTTGTGGAGTCCTAGGATCTGATAAAAAATGGTAAGACCACATATAAAGTATCATTTTTAAAAAATTAGGAATATAAATTATGAGAAGATAACTTTAATGTGGTCTAGAATACATGTTTTTTTTTTTGGAATATATTTGTGTCCCTATTTATCACTATCAAATGAGTCCTACACTACTGGGGTGCTTCATCTTTTATTTATAGAAATTGATAATTAACGCTCCATATTAACATTAAAGGGGAGTGTTAGAACATAATATTATTAGGGGTCATACTCTTGTACAATTAATACATTTTATTAATATAAGGTTATAAAACCTTATGCTTATTAAATGTTTAATAAAAACATACCATTTAAATAATTATTTATCTAATAACTATAAGATTATTAATTACTTATAAATAATTTTTTTAACAGGTGTGACTGAAGCCTCTTTAGGTATTTTTCCACCCCTTCTCCTATATATATTGAGTTTCTCTCTCATTGAGCATGTGTGAGAATTTTTAGAGTTATAGTGAATTCTATCACTATGCATATTTAATAAGTGTTTAGTGATGAAATTTTGATATTTTCATATATGATATAATAGACCATTTTGTATGTTTTTATAATGGAATGATGCTTTATGAGGTTTTTACATTGAATATTTTTCTTCCTATATGTGTTGTTTAGTGTGTTAAATCCATGCTTGTCTAATGTTGGATGTTGTGGTTGCATTGCTAATATGTGATTGTCATTGATGTCAAAACTATTAGCATTAATGATGCTTAAGGCTGTATATGTTGAGGATATTAAGAAAATTATAAAAAAAAATATTCCTAATAGCGAGTGATGTTAAGAAGGTCAGAATGTTGGAAATTTTTGTATGTTCAAGATCTAAAGGTGCGCTTCAAAGGGTTTGTTGATGAAGCTTTCTAGTATGTTGTCTAAAAGTTTTAGAGGTTTGCATCAAGATTTGTGGAAGTTATGAAGATCTATGTGCCTACAGTTATTTAGTTTCTGTAGATGGTGTTGTTGGATGAAGAGGATGAAATTCTGGTAATTTCATGTGTTGTGCATGTACCTATGATGTTCATGGATGATTCTAGATTGTACTCTATCCTTGTTGTATGTCCACATTGATTAGAGTGTTCGTGATCGAATATTTTTCTGATCTGTGCTCGAGTTTTCATGTTCATGGCCGACATGATGGTGTTAGCATGTTGTGGATCCATGAGGATTAATAGTTTATTGTTTGGCATGTTTGAAGGTGTTTTTTTTGGGTCCTCACTATGTTGTGACCAAATTGTGTTGGTGTGCATTGAAATTTATTCATGTATTAAGGCCGACAGTTGTAATTTAGTCTTTATTTGAGGCTAGCTGAATAGTGGATGTAAATCTGTATTGTGGATATATATAAGTGTTTGTTTTCCTCATTTAGAGGCAATGATCAGTTTGTGCAAGAGGTGTACATGTGAGAATAAATTTCTAATCATTCAAGAGTAGAGCAGAGTGTGGAAGAGTGTGTAGAAGTTTTTGTGTACCTAACCGGAACTGTAATTAGGCTTTTGTAGAAGCTATTTTCTTAGTTCAACTTCATCAAATGGACTTAATATGATTATTGTATGTAAGGAAGTCAGCCTTCCTCTGAGAAGTGTGATCTAGGCAGTGTTCCTGAATGCAAGTGCATTACCTTTTCATTCTTCATTATACTTCTAATAGGGTATAACCTTGTGGACTAACATCCACCATGGTTTTTCCCCTAACATGGTTTCCACATATAAAATTTTGGTGTTCATGTGTCTTTGATGTGTTGTTGATTTATGCTTGCATTGTTAATTCTCAGATCTGAGATTTAAGGTTGATTAATATTGTATAAGTTTGATTTTGGTAACAACTAATTCACCCCCCCTCCCCTCCCCTCTTAGTTGTTTATCCTTGTTTTTCCAACAATTGGTATCAAAGCTAGTTCCTCTGAAGAATCCTAATAGCTTGAGGAGATTCGAGATGACATCATACAAGAAGGATAGTCCTAGATTTGATGTACAAACTGCTCTTTATGGAAAGTCAGAATGGAGTGTCATTTGAAGTGCATTGGAGAACCTTTCTAGAAGATTACACAAAGTGCATTTACTATTCCTCAAAATGGTTTGTCCTCTGAAGATGAGATCAAGCAAGCAAAAGCTAATACCAGGGCTAATGAAGCTTTGTTGAGTACTTTGATAGATTCAAAGATGACAAATGTGTTAGGATTGAAGATTGCATACCAGATCTGGAAAAAGTTTGAAACATTGTATGAAGGAGATGTGTTAATGAAAAGTGATAAGCTACAAAGTTTAAAAGGAAAGTGGGAAGACATGAAGGTGAGTGAAGATGAGAACATCCTCTCTTTTTCTCAAAAGATAAATAAACTAGTGATGAGCATTAGATGTGTCGATGGAACCTTGGATGAAGAATAAATTATGGCTAAGATAATTAGATTTGTGCCTCCCTCCTACAAAACGAGAGCTCATACTATTGATGAAATCGGGACAGTAAAAAATATTACAAGAGACATGTTGATTGAAAAACTTGTTGCCTTTGAGTTAAGTGAATTTGGTGAATCTACTCCTAAGATTGAATCTGCATTTAAAGCTACAGTATCCAGAAAAATCCAGCAAAGATACAATCTAGGTGAGAGTTCCAAAAGGAAATTCAAATATGAAGATGATATGAAAAATATTGAAGATGAAGAAAGAGAATTAGAAGAGTTGGAAGCATTGATTGTGAAAAGAGAAGCCAGAGGCCATGGTAAGTACAAAGGAAAGTTACCTATTAAATTTTTTTCTTGTAGTAAAATAGGTCATTTTGCATCTAGATGTCCTGAAATATTTTCCAAGTACAAACCTAAGAAGACTAGATTTCAAATTAAATTCTATTATGCTAAAGAAGGTGTAACTGATGAAGAATCTGATAAATAAACTGGAAATGAGGATGAATGGGTATTTATTGCTATCAAAGAAAATGGTTAGGTGTCCCCTAAATCTACTAGTAATGTGAATGTTGAGAAAGCTCTTGCAACAAAAATTTAAGAAAAGGATGAGTGGATAATTGATAGTGGATGCTCACATCATATGGCTGGTGAAAAAAGAAAGTTTGTAAGCTTGGAAGACTATGATGGTGGTGTTGCAAGATTTGGAGACAACACTTATGGTGTGATTCGTGGCAAAGGCACTATTTCCTTTGGTGGTAAGCATACTACTAATGATGTTCTTTATGTAGAAGGCTTAAATAATAATTTTTTAAATGTTGGATGGATGGTAGACAAGGGTTACAATCTTTAATTCAAGGATGGTAAGTGAAGAATAAGGGGAAGTTCTAGAAATATGATTGCTTTAGGTACAAAGACAAAAGGTAATATCTTTCATTTTAGTGATGCTAGTGAAAGTTGCTTAATTTATCAGATTGATGTAAGCTCATTATGGCATAGGAGGTTGTGTCATGTGAACTTTGATAACATTGTCAAGGTAAGCACTACTCAAGAAGTCAATGATCTTCCTAAGTTAGTGAAGCCTACTAACCCTATGTCCAAGGAATGTCAGATGGGAAAGCAGACAAGAAATTATTTCTAGAGAAAACAATATAGCTCTAATGGAGTATTAGATTTGATACATACTGATCTATATGGTCCATCAAGAATCAAAAGTCTACAAGGTGAAAGGTATTTTATGTTGCTCATTGATTATTATTCTAAAATGATATGGGTTTCTTTCTTAAGAGAAAACATGAAGCATTAGAAAAGTTAAAAATTTTCAAAGCTATGGAAGAGAATGAGTTAGGTTAGAAGATCAAATGTCTAAGGTCTGACAAGGGCGGTGAATTCACTTCCTAGGAATTGAATTCTTTCAGTGAAGAGCATGGAATCCAAAGATAGTTATCTACTCCTTAGACTCCTCAACAAAATGGAGTTGTTGAAAGAAAAAACATAACCGTTCTAGACACTGCTAGAACCATGATGCTGGAGGAAAATGTTCCTCATTTCTACTAGAGAGAAGTCATAAGTACTATTGTGTACACCATTAACAGGGTGTATGTCAACAATAATCTTTGTAGGACACCTTTTAAGCTATGGTTTGGTTATAAGCCTATTGTCAAGTATTTCAAAAAATATGGAAGCAAATGTTACATCAAGAGAGATGATGATATAGAAAAGTTTGATGCTAGAAGTGATGTAATATTTTTGGGTTACTCTACTAAAAGTAAAGCTTATCGGTGCTTTAATAAGAGGTTAAAGAAAATGGCTGAAAGTGAAAATGTCAAAGTTGATGAAGATATTGTTAGACCATCCAGATGTAGTGGATATGATTCAGATGATCAACATGATAATACTAACAATGGAAATAATGTTCAGACACAAAATCAACTTCATATTGTTTCAGTGAACCAAGGGAATCAAGAGGCAGAGACTAGTAGAAATGCAGAAGAAAGAACACAAGAACAAGAAGTCAAAGAAAATTCTAAAACTCCCAAATATGCAAGGCAAAACTACTCTGACAGTCAGATCATAGGAGACAAGAGAAAAGGTGTGCAAACTAGAAGAATAATTTTGGAAGAGTATTGTCTAATTTCCAAAGCTAAGCCTAACAATATCAATGAAGCATGCAAAGATGAACATTGGATGGAAGCCATGAAAGAAGAACTAATGTAGATAGAGAAGAATGATACATGGGATCTTGTTCCTAGACCTCAGGAAAAAAATGTGATTGCAACCAAGTGGGTGTTTTGAAATAAACTGAATGAGCAAGGTGAAGTGGTCAGAAACAAAGCAAGATAGGTTTGTAAAGGGTACTCACAGATGGAAGGTATTGATTTTGGAGAAATTTTTTCCCCTGTTGCTAGAATTGAAGCTGTAATATTATTTCTTGCTTATGCTACTTTCAAGAATTATAAAGTCTATTAGATGAATGTAAAGTCAACATATTTGAATGGTGAGCTAGAAGAAGAAGTCTATGTTGAACAAGCAGATGGATTTCAATTGACTGACGAAAAGGACATGGTATGTCGATTGAAGAAATCTCTATATGGACTTAAGCAAGCTCCTAGGGCTTGGTATGCTGGATTAGATAAATACTTATTGAAGCTTGGATTCAATAAAGGTACTTCTGATAACAATATATATTTCAAGTTGGATCAAAATAAAGAATTGATCATTGAAGTCTTTGTTGATGACATTATTTTTTAAGGTGATGATGATTTTTGTATGAATTTTGTTGATGAAATGAAAAGTGAGTTTGAAATGTCAATGATAGGAGAGTTGAAACTATTTTTAGGATTGCAAATCACTTAGTTAGATGATGGAATTTTCATATCTTAGTCTAAGTATGTGAAAGAGCTACTGAAAAACTTTGGCATGGAAGATTCAAAGCCAGTTGGTACACCTATGATAACTGGATGCAAACTTACACAAAATGATGATTCTACTAAAGCAAATCAGACAAGATACAAGTCAATGATTGGTGGATTACTCTATTTGACCCAAACTAGGCTAGATATAATGAATGTTGTATGAATGGTTGCTAGATTTCAAGCTAATCTTAAAGAGTCTCATGTAACTTTTGGGAAAATAATTTTCAAATACCTGAAAGGGACAATTGATCTTGGTCTTTGGTATCCTAGGGATGATGATCTTATCTTGAATGCTTTCACTGATGTTGATTGGGTAGGAGATGTGGATGACAGGAAGAGTACTAGTGGCAATGCATTCTTCTTAGGGAAGAAATTGGTATCCTGGCTAAACAAAAAGTAGAATTTTGTTTCATTGTCTACTGCTAAGGAAAAATATATTGTTGTTGCAAATAGTTGTACCCAAGTATCGTGGATGAAGAAAATATTGAGAGATGTTAGGATTGAGTATGAAGAACCTATTGCCATATTTTGTGACAATTCAAGTGCCATTAATATTTCCAAGAATCCAGTGTTGCATTCAAAGACAAAGCATGTATCCATCAAATATCACTTTTTGAGAGATAAAGTGAGTGACAAAGAAGATAGACTGGAGTATATACCTACCAAGGAGAAAATTGCAGAAATCCTTACTAATTTGTTTCCTAAGGATACTTTTGAGTACCCCATAGGAAAGTTAGGGGTGATTTCCCCTCCTGATCAGAACTAAGATGCATGTCTTTGCATTAGTCCATGAATTCATAGCCATATCTTATTCTGGATTGATGTTGTGGTGGCTGCTACTCAGGGGGAGTAGTTAGATGATTCAAATATGTGATCAAAGCATGTGTACCTTTTCCATTGATGTAAAAGGGAGAGAGAAGAGAAATGTGAAAAAAATAGGAGAAGAAGGAAATAGTAAAAGAGTGCACAATCTTAGGGGGAGATTGTTGGAGAAGAGCTAGTTGGGTTGGTGGCATTACTTTTCACATCATGTATTGCCATCAATGCCAAAGGGGGAGATTTTTGGATGTTTTGGTTGCATTTTTTATATGTGGTTGTCATTGATGTCAACACTATTAGCATCAATGATGCTTAAGGCTGTATATGTCAAGGATAATGAGAAAATTGTAAAAATAATATTGCTGGCAGCTAGTGATGCTGAGAAGGTCAGAATATTGGAAAGTTTTATACATTGAAGATCTGAAGGTGCACTTCAATTTTTTTATTGATGAATCTTTCTAGTATGTTGTCTAGAAGTTTCAGAGGTTTGTATGAAGATTTGTGGAAGTTATGAAGATTTGTTCGCTTGCAGTTATTCAATTTTTGTAGATGGTGTTCTTGGATGAAGAGGATGAAATTCTAGTAATTTCATGTGTTGCGCATGTACCTGTTATGGTCATGGATGAGTATAGATCATACTATATCCTTGATGTACATCCGCATTGATCAAAGTGTTTGTGATCAAATATTTTTATGATGTGTGCTCAATTTTTCATGTTCTTGGCTAACATGATGTTGTTAGCATGTTGCGGATCCATGAGGATTAATAGTTTATTGTTTGGAATGTTTGAAGTTGTTTTTTTTTGGTCCTCACTATGTTGTGACTAAGCTATGTTGGTGTGCATTGAAATTTATTCATGTATTAAGGCCGATAGTTGTAATTTATTCTTTATTTGAGGCCAACCAAATAGTGGATGTAAATCCATATAGCAAACATATATAAGTGATTGTTTTCCTCATTTAGATGAAATGCTCAGTGTGTGCTAATAAAGGTCAAATCATTCAAGAGCAGAGCAGTGTGTGAGGAATTTTGAACAAAGTGTTGAAGAGTGTGTAGAAGTTTTAGTGCGCCTAACCAGAATTGTAATCAGACTTTTGTAGAAGCTATTTTCTCTGTTCAACTTCATCAAATGGGCTTAATCTTATTATCGTATGTAAGGAAGTGAGCCTTCCTTTGATTAGTGCACTCTACGCAGTGCGCCTGGATGCAAGTGAATTCCCTTTTCATTCTTCATTATACTTTTAATAGGGTATAATCTTGCGGACTAACATCCACCATGGTTTTTACCCTAACAGGGTTTCCACGTATAAAATCTTGGTGTTCATGTGTCTTTGATGTGTTGTTGATTTATGCTTGCAGTGCTAATTATCATATCTAATATTTAAGGTTGATTAATTTTGTATAAGTTTGATTTTGGTAACAACTAATTCACCCCCCTCTTAGTTGTGTATCCTTGTTTTCCCAACATGTAATTCTTATTTTATTTATTCTTTCATTTTAATTATAATGATTATTATCCAAGGATTCTAATTTCTAAAATTTATGATATATTACACTAGGGGTTGTGTAATATACCTACCTCTAAATAATTAATTTTAAATTCATTATGAGAGTTAGAAATAAATTCAATTAAATAATCATTACAATAACATAAATTAAATACTCTTATTATCATTACTTATAATGATTAATCATGTGTTTACTCAACTGTTAGTTAAAATATCTAAGAGAAGAGAGAGAATCAAACCAATAAAATATTCCTTTATTCAATTAGATATGTGTCATAGGATATTTTAATCCCATTATAATAAGTTAGTACTATTGAATATGAACTAAAATCCATAATAAGTTGATTTTATCATTTCCCTAGAAGAAAATGGTTAATAAAGACTTGTTGAGTGAGTTTATTATATCCTTTTAATGTATAAAATTATTATCATTAACTATTTTCATAATGGAGATCTTAGGAAGTCTGCAAGTTTCATGAAATGGTTGAATTAGATGTGGATCTTGACACTTGAATCTTGCTTAAAATGATACTTTGAATGCTTGACTTCATCATGAAGCCTACATCACAATGTTAGCTCCAAAAACATGCATGATTCAAGAAGACTTTGACATGATGAATAGACTTTGAAAGATATAGTAAATATTTGATATATCTACTCTTGAATTCTCTTGATCATCAACATTTCTATAGGAATGCTTGCATAAAAATACTAGGTGAAACTTAGTGAAATGACCTTGTATTTATAAGTATGTATCCTTAATTTCCCAAAATTCAAATATCACAATCCGACATTGAATTATGGATTTAGATATGTTAAAATACCACGAGAAAAATAATTTAAATTTAGGTCCAAAGGTATAGGGAGGACCCATTCTCCCATGGGTGAATGGGTACTAGGTCCCTATTCCTGGAATACACATTGCTTGAAATGTAAACTATTATGTTTAGGCATTAATTATTGTCAAATTTCCCCTTCAGAAAATGTAATTTATCAGGCCTGTAAATGAACTAAATGTCTAATTAAGTCATAGTTAGGCTCAATTTAATTAAGAGGAACCAAATAAGTTTGAAAATGTAAAGGGGTAAATTTAACAAAACTAAATTAAGCCATTATTAAGTCGATTTTAATTAGGAGTTCCCAGAAAATGTATTCAAAGGGTTACATTTTTCTGCACTACATCAACATAAAATCATCTTGTTCACACAAAACCATACTCTCATTCAAAATTCACATAATAAATTAAACATGGTGGTTCTTATACTCAAGGGATCAATTAATTTTTTGTATTCATCATATGGCTTTTCCCCAATACCTAAATACCATACTAGAAATTATATAGCATGTCTTATTTTTACATTACATTAGGAGGATAAAATGACATTGAAGGAAGAAGTGACCCCATAACTCCATTAAAATATAATTTCCTAATTTGTCCACTTGATTCTTTTCTTAACCATGAACTAATAACATGATGATTATGCCACTATTGCCTATAATATTTTTAGTTGATTATGACCTAGTATATAGATTAAGTACCCCATATTATGAAATATAATCATTAAAAAATAATTTATTAAAGTAAAGCCATGCTTGAGAATAGTCATGGATGCATAATTATTATCTTTACAATACATAGGTATTTAAATTTAATCAAGAACATAAAGGAGACTACTTTTGTGGGAATTTAAATCCTACTTAAGAAAGTTTGAAACACTATAACCATTGAATCGATATATGAAATATAAACCTAATAATAATTTTACTAATAATCTTAATATTTCTATTTTGTTTATATTATGGTGCAACCTCATATTATTATAATAACTAAGTTCACAAATTGGATGATTAATTCATACTTTCATTTTATACTAAATATGATATCGATGGTCTATAGTAAGGTACATGAGATGATGCATAACATGGTTGCATAGGTATTATCTCTTATCTCATTATCAATAATAGTGTCAAATTAAACAATATTTTCCTTTCATTTAGTATGTGATTATATTGTGGTTTATTATAGTTATAATATCATTATTTCATTCACATGATAATTTCCATAGCAAGGTTCTAGTACATAAGAGGTCAATAGATATTATGTAGTCATATAAGACCCTTTCCCTCTAGTATAAAGGGGATTACAAAGTGTATCAACCTAAAACAGAAAAAATATGTTTAGAGAAGTTCATCAACCTAAAAGGAGGTCATGATTTAATAATTTAGGGAGATAATGTTTCTAGATAGGAACAAATCCCAACTTAGACAATTTCCCATAATTCTTTAGATTTGTGACATTTCTTACTAGTTTATCTCGTATTGAAAGAGGCAATGATTCCTAAATTTATGAAATTTTCTTGCAAGGAAAAAAAAGAGCTTCCATAGCTAGAACAATTACTCAACGTACCAAATCCAACTTATACAATTTGATACAAAAAATAAATTAATAACAATATGATATATGTAATAGTTCATTACCCAAGAAATGTTATGATTTATAATCTAGACTCATCTAATCTATTAATAGAGATATATCCACATTTAATTCCTTTGATTTTGAAAGAAAATAATTTCATTCATAATTTTTTTAAGGATCTACTCTATCTCATCTAGCAATAATTACCGCTTTTAAAACATGTAGCATTATATACATACCTATAACTTGGCCTACGAGTAAGAATGAGGAAATATTGAAGATAAATTGTTACCATCTTCTTCATTATGAGTGCAAAAATTTTATCTGGCCTCCCCACTATACCCCAATACTACTCATAGCTTCCCTTCTATGCCTCCCATTTTGTTATAGGTATGGAGAATGTTGTCAAAGCTAATGTAAGTTAACTCTCCATCTGCCAATTGCATTTTCTTGAAGGTTTCTATAGCCTTTTTAACAAACCCATTTCAAGAGTATCATATCATATTTATTGAGGGGATTTTTTCTCGCTACCTTCACTTCTACAGTGCCTCTATACTCCCATGCCATAGAAAGATTTGGAAAAATCTCCTAGGAGTTTTCGGTCTTCTTGCATTCTCCTATATTCTCTCTCCCACTCCTTTCAACTCCTGTTTCTATGTTCCATATCTTCTCAAATACCTCTTTATCCTCCATTTTCTCCTCTATTATGTAGCCTTTGGTTCATTCATAAGAATTTCTCCCTTCATGAATTCTACCATTCATTGCATTCTTCTCCTTGACCTCTGTTGCTGATGTTTCTCTTTCCTTCTCGAACAAAACCCATTCTATGTGTGTTTCAACTATGAAAAAAGTATGAAGGTATTTTCATTGATGTCAATTGATTAACTAGTTCTCCACTAGTTGTTGTTGTCATTGATATTATGGATAATGGTTATTGGATGTTTATGTCGAGGATATTGAGAAAATTGCAATGAAGAAAGGTTGTAGGTATTCAGTTGTTGCTCTGGGTTTTTCTCTAGGATTTTCTCCTATGTTAGTGTGGTTTAGATATGTTGATCATGGTTGTTGGAAGTTGCTATATCTAGGTTTTGGGGTTATGGATCATTGTACAGTGCGAGTTATGTTCACAAGTTGTGAATTGTGTTTTTCAATGCATCTAGTTAAGGTCCAAAAGAAATATAGTTTCTCTAGATTTATTCTTGTTCAAGTATTATAACTTGAAATTTTTAGGATAAGTTGTTGGGAGTGTTTTCAAGTTAAGTTTTTTTACCCAAAAATAATGGATTGTGTTAAGGTTGCATGTGCTTAATTGATTTATGTGCTTTACATTGGTTTGTTCGACCTTGTGTTTAACACTACCTTCAAGGCTTATGGAAGCATGTTGAAGTGTGTGGTTATTTCACCCTCATTCTAATTAATTCCACCCTAGTATGTTTTGGTGCCGACCTAATTTAAATTTGTAAATGCAAGTGGTGTGTGGCTGACTTTGGATGTGTTTCAAAGTTGAAGAGAGTATAAATATAGGATGAGATATTAGTGAAATAGGTACACACAAAGAATGCAAGAAAGATAAATGTGAGATATATGTGAATTAGTGTGCATGTGATGAGAGTTTTGGAAGATCAGTACGAAATATAATTGTTGATTTTCTGGAAGAAGTGAGTTGATGGTGTACTCTATCATTCATGCATGTCTGCAAGAGTGAGAAAATTGTGGTGGAAATATTTGTTGCATTTGTTGGAAGTGGATACACTCAGAGACGGGGGGGGGGGTGAATCAAAGTGGAATAATTTTAACTTTTAACTTTGAAAGCATAATGAAACATTTACTCATTTAACCCAAAGTGATAGATTTGTTTAAGTAAGTGAACATTAACACTTTGGATCAAATTGACATGAAACTTGACTAACAATTACAACCCATATTAAAAGAATCATATGATATTGTTCAATTAAAGATTTACGAACAATCTTGTTTTTCTTTATCAATAGAACTATAAAACTTCATAATATGCAACTTTGACTTGCTTTTGACAAAATTTTGAGCATTCATATAATGAGCACAAATTGCAGAAGTTAATTCACTTTATCCAAAACATTTTGCATGAGATTTGCACAATTTAAATTTGCATGATAGACTTGAGAAAATTGACTTTAAACTTTTAAACAACCTTAAAGTATCAGAGCATTGACCACTTGAATGAGCACAATAACATAAATGACTTAAAGAAAGATTATACAAGATACACATAAATCACACAAATGAGAGACACATAAATTGCCAAGAGGAAAACCCTCCTCGGGTAGAAAAACCACTGCTAAACTGCCTTACTAGCTTAAATTCAAAACCATTTCTTACAATGCATTATAGGCTAATTTCTGAGCACCAACTCAAGGAGCACCAACCCCTCATTCAGAGACACCAATCTCAAGGAGCACCAACCCCTTTTCTATTTTCATTAAATCACACAATGAAATAGAGGATCTCTCTGATTCTCTCTTATCTATCAAGAGTCTCTTGACAGATAATATCTAAAATCCTCAAAGTTCCAAAAATGAACTTTCAAAATTTTAGCCATTGTTAAGCCTTAAGTCAGCTTGATTATCAACTCATATTTTAGATTTTCAATCTCAGAGCTCAACATTTTTCAATACACTCATTGTGATGTACTCACACTAGTTTTTCCCTTTTTGTTTCATACTTTTCTCATTGTTCTTCACAAAAACAATTAACTCTCTCTTTCTATTTTTATACTCTTTTTCATGATCCTGTTCAAAATAGTTAACACACCGTGTTTTCCAAATTTTTCAGCAAAAAGGATAATTCCTTATTTCTAATACAAAATTATTATCTGCCACCTATTTATTTATTTTTCTTCAAGTTTTTCAGTAATGATAAAACCCTAATCTCTCTATTTTCATCTTTTTACATATTACATCATTACATTCAAATAAAATTACAACTTTGGTTATAACTGAAACTTGTTTTTCACAAATCAAAATAGAGGTGATCTTTTTTATATTTACCCACTTTCCTGTCAGGCTGTATTTCAGGTAAGACAAAGTTATTTAGAGTAGAACCTTTTCTCCAGAGAAGAAGAGAAGAATAGTATACCAAAAATAGAGAGGAGAGTGAGCATTTAATCTTCACAAGCAACGTACACACATTTTCCTCAATGACCCAGCATAAAAATAATATATATATCATGAGCAATACCAAATAAACTAGTTGCAAATTTTAAGTAAATGAACAAACTGAGCACTATACTTGAAATAATTATTTTAAGAGTAGTTACCAAAGATTCCAGGAAGGATCTGAAGAGATTTGAAGATATTATGATTACCCACAAACATAAATCACAAACCCTTTAAAACTGACAAGCTAGTCTTTAATAGAAATGCAGTCACGTTTTGGAGCAATCGTTTCAGATTTTTCCATGAAAGGAATACTCATTTTTTACTTTTCTTTTGCATAGAAAGCTTAACTCAAATTAACCTTTCTTGAGAAGTAACAAATCTGCTGAGCAACCAGAAAGATGAGTATGTGCAAGTAATGATGGAGATTTTTTCATGAATGTGTTTACTAGATCCACAGAGTAGTTGAGCAACCCACATTTCTTCCTCAATACAAGCTCTTACCCGATAGCAGGAGACTGACAAGTGAAACAAACATTGTCATGGTATTCCAGTCTTTCCTATACACTGTTAAAGACCAGTCAATCAGGAACATGCATAGTGAAATGGTTGAGAGCATGATTCCATGGTGGTAGCTAGAATAGGGTTCCAAACCCTCAAACAAGTGAAGCACAAGTTTTTCCATAAACTTCCAAAGCAATCAATAGAAAAAATTTACCAAGATTGATATTATTTGAATTTTGAAAGGATTGTCATTAATAAATCAAAAAACTCATTATGCCAATTGAAGTCTACGGTTATTCAAATTCATGCATGCCGACCAAAACACAACTTTCAAATTATTAACTATTGACTATGTGAAATGTCAATTAAATGATGCCTTGCATTATTATTGCCAAATGTCAACTGCCATTGACATATAGGTTTCCAAGAAATCAAACCAAGTCACTTCCAATGTGACAAAGAAGTTGTAGACACGTAAAATATACATGCACCTGATTCTGATCCTACTAACATCGTTTCACCTTGAATCATACTCTCATCTTATCAACATTTTTCATCCCTTAATTAAATAAATTATTATTTATTTAATTAGGCCTTTCTCCTTTGGTGATTAAATTAATCAATTTAATTTAATTAATCGTCTTTCTCTACTCATCTAAATAATTCATTTTATTTAAATTAAATCTCTAAAGTCCTCCTATTAAATTAAATAAATTAAACCTTATTTGATTTAATCTAACATATTCCTTTTTGGTTAAATAAATCAAATCATTTATTTAATAAATCATTTCCTCTCAATTCTGATTTAAATTAATTCATCTATTTAAGTCTAAATTGTCAAATCACCTAATTCTTCATTAAATTAATCAAAACCTTGATTAAGTTAATCTCTCTCATTAAAATCCTCTAGAAAATGCAACTTGCACAATAAATCAATTACTTTGATTTATTAAATCTCTATTTTCCTCACATGGCATCAAAAGGGAATATTCCCTCAAGTTTGAATTCAAAAATGCAAGTGGATGGGTACTTCCAACAAGGCATTCACTCCTCTTACATGTCCTTGTGCATTGAGCCAAGTGACATTAACTCCATTTCTCTTTCCCTCTCACATGTCACATTCAAAATTCAAATTTGAATCCAATGACATTTATCATGCACATTGACCAAAATATGCTCATTCCTCCTCCAATCACATGTGGACAAGTGGCCTCTTCTCATTGGTTGGTCTTTCATCCCACATTCATCCAAATCCCTCATTCTTCCAATTTGGGAAACTATAAATGAGAGACTCTTCCTCTCATTCAAACATCCACAATTTGAGTAAACTTACTATACTCAACTTCTTTCTCAAGCATATCTAGTTTCATCCATTTCTTCACATTCTTAGCTAGGTTATGCAGATTTTTATCATGAAGCTTGATTGAATCTTCATCAAGGTGGATCACTCATCAAATCATCAACATTTGCAACTAAGGAGTTGGGAAAGGGCTAATTGCAACACTTCATTGGCACCAACTCCCCCATGGGATCAAGAGTTTGCTTAGTTTAGATAGATTTAATTTGGTTTAATGCATTGTTCTTCATTTTTCATTTCTATCTTAATTTTGTAAATGGAATTCATGGGGAATCTTGATTCTCAATTGCATTTGATCTAACATTATGCTTGTTTGCTATGTTTGTGCATTTTCAAGATTAGGGTTCACATTTTGCGCTAGAAGGAGGGCAAATCTAGAGTTCAAATCACGTTTTTTGTTGAAAATTCCACTGTTTTCTATTTTTTTTGCAGCTTATAGGTCCACAGCACTGTATTGCACCGCTTATAGAGGTGCGTCACTATATTGCACCATCTAAAACTCAAACTCCACCGCACCCACAAACTCCACCGCAGCCAGAGAACCGCGCAGTGCTATATAGCACCGTACCTATTCCAAACAACACCGTGCAGCGTTGTTTAGCACTACATTTGTTCCAAATAGCACCGCAATTGCAGACATCACCGCATATGATTTTTTGGTTTTTCACACGATTTTAAAATGGTTGTATCTTGGTCATTTTTTAGTCTTTTCCAAAGCTTTTTTTTTTTTAATGGGGTAGAATTTCATAAGTTATCCAATGGTGTAGGTGTTTTGCAATTTTGATGGAGCTAAAATTTTCAAAATTTCACCTAATGTCAAAACACCATGAAACTTGGTCTAAGTTTTAGGGTTTATATGCTTAATATTTTATCTAACCCTCATATCTTCTTATTTATTGATTTCATATAACATTTGGAGCTTGTATTGCAGGTTTTAAATGATCATGGATCATGGAAATGAAAGAATAAAAAATTATGACATCATTGTAACAAGTGTTTTTAAACACTTTGGGAGAAATTTAATCCCTTTCCAAGTTGTTTACTTTCATGCTCTTAGGACACCAAATTTTCTTTGGGCTTTAAAAAGAACAATCAATTTTTATTTTTTTTATGATACCATGTTTATTTTGTGTAAAGTGTTTTTAAACACTTAAGTGTTCTTTAACACTTCTTAAGAAAGTTTGTTAAAATCTTTGACCTTAGGAAACTAATTTTACTTTGGGCCCTAAAAAGAGCAATCAAATTTTGTTTTTCTAAAGTTGCCAAGGGGCTAAAAAGTACCTTAGACAAATATACTAAATTTTTTTTAGAGGTTAATCAATTGAACAAGGCAAACTCACACTTCATTTTGGTGCTTAAAAAGAAGTCATCATTGCTTTGAGGTTTAAAATGAACAAATGTTTTCCATGTTTTGCAATATTTTTTTATAAATTAATATTATCTAAAATGTGTATGCGCTTCTCTCGTGCTTCATTACGATCTTGAGAATCAAAATTTTTTTGGTAAAATTAGGTTGTTAAAAATATTGCCTCCACATTTCAATTTGGGAATTTTAAAATTGAACAAAACATGCGAGTGTTATCCTTTTGTTTTTAAACAAAGGTTGATCGAACTATGAATAATGTTTGCTCACTATTGTTTATCTTAGAGGGTCTGCCTTGTGGGAAAAAGTAATCACCTAAGCAAATGACCCAACCGGGAACACGCTAAAGCCAAGCGACTTCCAACTGGTATATAAGTGTGGATTATCGAAGAAAGTTCAAGAATCACGAGGATTATTTTGACGAGATGGACAACAATGGACTCTCACCGATGTTGGATAATCCCCCACGAACGAAATACCTGAATTAGAACCCCTTGTTTAGAAAAAGGCCAAAACCTTGTCTATCTAGTTAGTGCAAAAGGTCATGTCCTTTGAAGCCGCCCCATGTTATACATGCGGTCTTGTTGTGGAAATGGAAAGTATGCCATGGAGATTCATGGGTACTAATGCTTGGCTGACCCGAATAAGTGAGTGTCATGGAGGGGAGCTAGTGTGGTCAAGCATTTAGCCATTCACACAAAATATGTCCAGCTAGATTTATCCAAGTGGAAACCCAACAAGATATTGCCTCATCATCCTAGGATTGTAAAATTGTTTCGAAAAGAATACATTGCTTGATTCCAAAATAGTGGAAAACAAACTTTCAACACTGTTATTGAAATTTCAAACCCTTTAGGAAGCAAGTACCTTTGGAAAATTTCAAGTGTTATTGCTTGTCTTAGGGATTCTATCCTTAGAGGCTTCTAAACATTTGAAATTATATCTTCATTTGCTCACTAAAGTCAACAATAGGTAACCTTTGCCTTGATTTCCTTGATTTTCACATAATACACTTTGTGGAATGAAAGAAAGTTAGGACATTGGACATTTAGTTTGAAAAGATTAATCAAGAAAGCGTTTGTGGTAAAAAGGAACCAAATCTAAGCAAGATAACAGACAATTGAACCACACATGTGCTTGTTCCCTTTGAGTCATTTGGTTTCCATGCGAACTTTGATCTTTTGCTTTGAACTACCTTTAGGGAAAAGCATGTTCTTCATTACCTTGGTCTTGTAGGTAAGTCCTCATAGGGTCATCTAGGATCAAAATCATTACTTCACTCATCTCCCAAACATCAATCAAATTTCCATCTCACCAACAACTTTTGGAACTTTGCAACATCACTTATGCTAGCCTATTGGAAAATCAAAATCACCTTGTTTTCCTTAACACACTTAGCCAAATTATCATCTTGTGTACACATTTTCACTCGGATAACAAAACTTCCTAGAGTTTACAAGTGCATCATCATCTTGTTTGACTTAACACATTTAGTCAAACTATCATCAATCAAAACCAAATATAATCAATTCCTAAAGTCTACCATTGATCCAAAGTTCCTAAAAGTTCAAAAACCAATATCATTCACACCTTTCATCCTCCTTCTCATCATTGGTCCTAAACCCCTTGGAGGTCAACAAGGTCAAAACACAAGAAGAACATGGAATATAAACTTGATCCATACACCATAAGTGATCCAATTCAACCAAACTATCCAAGTCTCACAAAGTTAATTTATTATCAAAACTCACATTTATACATGGCATCATTATCTCCTCCAAACCTAAAAAGTACAATGAATGTGAGTATGCCAAATCCAAAGTTTGGAACACCTTTCCCAATGGTAGATTTAAATCCAAGTCCAAATTTGCAAATCTATCAACCAAACGCTCAATGCATGAGTTTTCCAAACAACATTATCCCACCAAATGCATACATGCCAAGTGCAACTTTACCAAACATGACCATTTCAAATCCACACTTGGTAAACTTTGGGGTCAACATGTTTGCAAATCCCATCAATGTTGGTCAAAATCCAAGCAATATGTTGACGACTCTAGGTATTGATCCAAGTGAAGGTAACACCATGCAAAATCAAAGCTACCTAAATCAAGGAAATATGATTCTCAACCACAAAAAAGTTCAAAGTCAACCTATAATGCCGAATCAAAACATCATACTAAATCATCCCATTTTTCCATTGGTATCAAAATAGCAGGTGGCAACCATCCAAGCAAACCCAAAAATCAATACCACCCCCAACCCACCACCACCACTACCAAAACACAACACGACCAATTCATTCTCCATCATGTTGCAAGCTGCTGAAGAAGCTTCCCACAAAAAGGTGCTCCAAAACCAACAAGTTGCTCAACAAGCACAAGTGGCTCAAGTAGCTCAGCAGGCTCAAGCTCAAGCCCAACACTAGGCTCAACATGAGAAAACATAATTCAGGGAATTATTGCAAGCAATCCATCAACAAGCAGCTCAACAACAAGCCCAACAACAAGCATTGTTGGCACAATAGCAGCACGACCAACAATAAGCCCAACAACAAGCATTGTTGGCACAACAACAACATGACCAACAACAAGCGTTGTTGGCTCAATAACAAACACATGCCTTACTCCCACAACAGACCTTGCAACAAATTACCATCACAATCACTAAAAATGATGATCAAGATCCTTTGACCAATGATAATGTTGAAAATGTCTTTACATGACCTTATGATTTAGAAGACATATCTCAAGATTTCACTCCAAAGCATGATGCACATCTTTCACCAAAGTCTAGCAATGATCCTCTCCAAAACATATCGCCATTGTTTGACCTCATGAAATTTTGGAATATTCCTATGCCTAATGAAGATATCCAAGAAAGAAATCCATTCTTTGAAATTGACCCATGTCAAGAACTTGATCCAAAGCATGCCGAAAGCAATTTTGAAATCACTCAAGATCGAGAATTTGTATCTCCAAGCTACTACAACGATATAATGGACACTCTCCTATCTATACAAGATGTTGCAAATGATGACCATATCCATATAGCACATACTCCTCCATCTACCCATGAGATTCTTTCTTTGGATAGACACGTAAATGATCTTCATTCAAAAAAAGAGTCTCATACTCTTGAAATAATTACCAAGGAACAAGAGTCTCCTACTCTTAAAATTTGTACACAAGACCAAGATGCAGAAATATCTTTTGAAAACATATGAGAAGAAAATCATGAAGAAGGCTCCTACATAAGTCATGAATTAGAAACATCATGTGAAAGGATATCAAGAATGAGTCATGAGGAAGACTTTTGTGTGGACAGTGAAGCATCAATACTTCTTGAAGAAGCACTACAATCTGATATCTCACAAGATCAAGACAAAGATATCAATCAAGAATTTATCCTACATGTGGAGGATCCTATCACTTATAAAGTTGGATCACTCACCTTTCTGAGAGCAAGCTATCTCGTCAATAAAGAAGTTGGCACTTTTGAAGATCCACCAAAGAACAGAAAAAGAGTAACACCTTGTTTCCAAGGAAAATCATATCCTTTTGCAAATAAAATGTTTCAACAAATGAATTATCAAGGCAGAGGATAAGGCCTACATGAGCAGGGTATCCTAGAACTAGTGTAGATATTTGGAAATCCTAAGCATCAAGGCCTTGGTTATTCGACAATCAAGGGATCTCAACATATTAGTAATACTTCCACAAAATTGGGAGCAACTTTATCTCGAGCAAACATCAACATAGGGAGCACCAAGAATCCTTATGATGAAACCAATGCCAATACTACAACTAGCCACATCATGAATCTTCATCCACCCATCATCCCATGCACAAATTGGGACCAACATCAAAAGAGAGATTTGAATCAAAACACAAAGATTTCTATCAAAGAAAAAGAAGCAAAGAAGCATAATGGACAAATCAAATACAGGTGGATACCAAAACAAGCAAAGAAAGATTATCCCTATCAAACTCCATTAGTCAAAGAAACTATGGGGAAAAATAAAAATGGGGCAAGTATCCATCAAAGATTTCCACAAAGGAAAAACTAGGCTTCTCAAGCGACATACAAAGTGTATCAAGCAGTTGGTCCTAATTCCATGTACACTTCCATATCCACCCATTATTGCTCATCTTCCCAAGTTTGGAGAGTCAAAGGTTCCAAACTGTCAACCAATCCATCTTTTATACCTAAACACACTCCATCCATGCCTCCATGCATGATATCCAATTCTTACATTGACCATGTATTGACAGTGACTCTTCATCATAAGGATTCAAAAGGCACTCTATCACGATGTGCACATAAAGACAGAGTTAACTCTGATATCAACAAAATAGATTAGGGATCTCAAAAGTTGCATTCATGTGCACATATCTTGGCAAACCAACTTCTTCAAATAGGGTATCGATGGCACATTATGAAAAAAGCATCAACATCAGCATCACTAGGTGGTTCAACATTAGTTTAAAATCTCTCAAAAAATACAAAAAAATAAAAAAATACAAAAATCCAGAAAAATCAGAAAAAATATTGAAAATAATAAAGAAAAAAATCATCCTCTAGTGAAAACCACTAAGGTGGCACTTTGGATAGGTACGATGATGAAAACCTAGCAAATAGGTGTCATGTGTAGAATTGAGTATCTACGTGCGCCAATTCAAAAGAAAGCATCTTATCACATCCATAATAAAGCCAACATTTCAGTCGTATAATCCATCCATCCTTGAGCCATTCATCCAACCCATGGCTATCTATCTAGCTTATCTTGATCTTGATGAAGGTTTGGTAAATTCTTTACACTTGTTTATGGTAAACATCTTGACATGGGTCATTTTAATTGATCGCATCTTACCCAATGCTATCTGAGCAATATCTGAATGAGCGTCCTCTATTTTGAGCACCCTCATCTTATCAAAAGATAATCCATATCCATCCATCCACACACCTATCCAAGCATCTACCTATGGCATTCCATACATTGCTAGACACTGGGGGTAGATATTTGCATCTTGCTTCAGGAATAAATCTTGATATATATCCTTCACACTTATGTGGCGATCCGAGCGTTGGCAAAACATGAAATCAAATTGGTTAAAGCATTTGCAAACCAAAAAGGATCCAAATCACTAGCCCATGGAATGTTTTGATAGGACGATGTTCCTTATCAAGCTTTATCTTTTGTCGAACATCGATCCAAACAATCAATATCAGTCATGTCTAATGTGTACATCTATGTCACATCAAATCATCAAAGCAATTTTGTTCCAAATCAAGCTTCATCAATCTTGATCAATCGAATCCAATTGATTATCACCTTGTTTGACTTAACACACTTAGTCAAACTATCATCTTGTGTATGAGTTTACTCTAGGATAACACAACTTCCTGGGGTTTACAAGTTCATTATCATCACTTTGTTTGGCTTAACACACTTAGCCAAAGTATCAAATCCATAATCACCTTGTTTGGCTTAACACACCTAGCCAAATTATCCTTTTTGTACAAATTTATTCTAGGATAACACAACTTCCTAGAGTTCACAAGTGCATTATCACTTTTGTTTGACTTAACACACTTAGTCAAACTATCCATCCATCAATCCGATTGATCAACATTAAGCTTGGTTTTCAACAAAATCTCAAAATAGAGCATTGATATCATCACATATCATATCCAAATCGTCAACATCACGCAAAAAATAAAAAAACATCCAAATCATTCAAAAATCCAAAAATAGGTCAAAATATCAAAAAAATAATCAAAAATTTCATCAAGTCTTGTCAATCTTTCACCTTGTCGAACTACGTTGTCTCTAAGCTTGAACGTAGGCAAGGTTGATATTTGATCATCCCCCGAGATAGTTAGGGTCATTCCTTGGGTGTCTATCACATTCGTAATCCGTTTGCATACCTATTTGATAGTTAAGGTCAATCCTTAGGCGTTCATCGCATTGGAAATCCATTTGCCCATCTAGTTTACATTTTGGGTTAGTACCTTAGGTGTCTATCACATTGGCAATCCATTTGCCTATCTGGTCTATTTTTAGGTGAGTCCTTAGGCATCCATCACAAAGGGGAAATCCATTTTTCCATCTTATCATCAAGTCAGTTTGTCATCTGAACTATGTCATCTCTGAGTTTAAACGTAGGCAAGGCCATCCTTGATTGGCCCCCGAGACACAAAATCCAAAAACATTGAAAAATGTAAAAATTCCAAAAACAGCCTCAAAACATTTGAAAAATCCAAAAAGGTGCATCCATTTCATCTTGCTTTCAACCATGAATTTTATCATTCCTAATAAAATCAATCATCGCCTTCACCCTTTGGTGAGTAAGTCAGAAGCAAGTTTAGCAGGTTCCAAAGTGAATGCTTAATCGTCAAAGTCTCAAGTCTAGATCAGTAAGCAAGCAAGTTGGTCAACTCAGAGTATCAATAGCTTATCACCCAAATCAGTCCCATCGAAACCCTGATCACTACATGTCCTAGGATGAAGCTTTCCTATGATGGAAATAAGCATCAGGTACCCCACAGTAGTTTAGCCTTGGCTAGTGGCATGAAGAACATTAGCTTGTTTGTTTACTTTATCTTGGTCTTTTTTAGACTTATCTTATTTTGCGCTCATTCCAAGGACCTCTCAATGATGCCTAAACAAAATAGGTTTAGAGAGAAAGGAATGGGGCATCAATCATTATCTTTTTTATCTGTTGTGCTTATTGGATGTTATTTTAAAATAACTTGGCGAATACTTTCTTTTTTAGGTCCGTCCTAGCAAGGTTTCTGTATGTCAAGTGTGAACAAGAATACTCCTATCTGATTGTCGAGTCAGAGTCCATCACACTAGGTACAATGCCATCCTGGTCCTTTATACCTTGATGCATTGTACCTATGTGTGTTATCAAACATAAAGCAATTGGCCCTTTGAAAATCCCAACTCCTAGTAAGCAATACATCATCATCATCAATAATAATGTAAACTTGTGTGGATCCTCCTTCCATCCATCTTATTCTTCTTATTCTTCTATCTTTACTAACATTTCTATCTAAAATCTGTGCATTGTATCAAAATATACATGAGGCTACCCATGGCCGATGACTATCTATACATCATCAGAATTGTTTAAATCAAAAGAATTATCTTACGTCCTCTGATCAATAGAACCACTCCTCTCACATTTTATCATGATCTCGATTGAAAAATCATACATTTCCACTTGATCTCTCGAGGGGGCAAGATACCAGCATAATCCTTCCACTGGGGCTACAGTGAGGCATCTGAAAAAATTGAAATTTTTTTGAACTTTGTTCACAACAGTTTATTCTTTGAATCAATGCAACAAGTAAATTGCTTCAAAGAGGGGCAAAATGCTCACCATTTGAGTTATATTGTTGCTCTATCTCATTTATGGTGTAACTAGCTATTTAAGTCATATGGTTAGACACGTAAAATATACATGCACCTGATTTCGATCCTACTAACATTGTTTCGTCTTGAATCATACTTTCATCTTATCAACACTTTTCATCCCTTGATTAAATAAATTATTATTTATTTAATTAGGTCTTTCTCCTCTGGTGATTAAATTAATCAATTTAATTTAATTAATCATCTTCTCTGTTCATTTAAATAATTCATTTTATTTAAATTAAATCTCTAAAGTCCTCCTATTAAATTAAATAAATTAAACCTTATTTCATTTAATCTAACATATTCCTCTTTGGTTAAATAAATCAAATCATTTATTTAATAAATCATTTCCTCTCAATTCTAATTTAAATTAATTCATCTATTTAAGTCTAAAATGTCAAATCCCCTAATTCTTCATTAAATTAATCAAAACTTTGATTAAGTTAATCTCTCATTAAAATGCTCTAGAAAATGCAACTTGCACAATAAATCAATTACTTTGATTTATTAAATCTCTATTTTCCTCACATGGCATCAAAAGGGAATATTCCCTCAAGTTTGAATTCAAAAATGCAAGTGGATGGGTACTTCCAACAAGGCATTCACTCCTCTTACATGTCCTTGTGCATTGAGCCAAGTGACATTAACTCCATTTCTCTTTCCCTCTCACATGTCACATTCAAAATTCAAATTTGAATCCAATGGCATTTATCATGCACATTGACCAAAACGTGCTCATTCCTCCTCCAATCACATGTGGACAATTGGCCTCTTCTCATTGGTTGGTCTTTCATCCCACATTCATTCAAATCCCTCATTCTTCCAATTTGGAAATCTATAAATGAGAGACTCTTCCTCTCATTCAAAACATCCACAATTTGAGTAAACTTACTATACTCAACTTCTTTTTCAAGCATATCTAATTTCATCCATTTCTTCACATTCTTAGCTAGGTTATGCAGATTTTTATCATGAAGCTTGATTGAATCTTCATCAAGGTGGATCACTCATCAAATTATCAACATTTGCAACTAAGGAGTTGGGAGAGGGCTAATTGTAACACTTCATTGACACCAACTCCCCCATGGGATCAAGAGTTTGTTTAGTTTAGATAGACTTAATTTGGTTTAATGCATTGTTCTTCGTTTTTCATTTCTATCTTAATTTTGTAAATGGAATTCATGGGGAATCTTGATTCTCACTTGCATTTGATCTAACATTATGCTTGTTTGCTATGTTTGTGCATTTGCAAGATTAGGGTTCATATTTTGGCGCTAGAAGGAGGGAAAGTCTCAAGGTCAAATCACGTTTTTGTTGAAAATTCTGCTATTTTCTATTCTTTTTTTCAGGTTATAGGTCCGTGGCGCTATATTGCACCACTTACAGAGGTGCGGCACTATATTGCACCATCTAAAACTCAAACTCTGTCGCACCCACAAACTCCACCACACCCAGAAAAGCATGCGGTGCTATATAGCACCTCACCTATTCCAAACAACACCGCGTGACACTGTTTAGCACCGCACTTGTTCCAAACAGCACTCCGTGGCGCTGTTTAGCATCGCAATTGCAAACATCACTGCATATGATTTTTTGGTTTTTCACCCGATTTTAAAATGGCAGTATCTTGGTCATTTTTTAGTCTTTTTCAAAGCTTTTTTTTTTTTAATGGGGTAGAATTTCATAAGCTATCCAATGGTGTAGGTGTTTCCCAACTTTTATAGAGTTAAAATTTTCAAAATTTCACCTAATGTCAAAACACCATGAAACTTGGTCTAAGTTTTAAGGTTTATATGCTTAATATTTTATCTAACCCTCATATCTTCTTATTTCTTGATTTCATATAACATTTGGAGATTGTATTGCAGGTTTTAAAGGATCATGGAGCATGGAAATGAAAGAATAAAAAATTATGACATCATTGTAACAAGTGTTTTTTAACACTTTGGGAGAAATTTAATCCCTTTCCAAGTTGTTTACTTTCATGCTCTTAGGACACCAAATTTTCTTTGGGCTTTAAAAAGAACAATCAATTTTTTTTTTTTTTATGATACCATGTTTATTTTGTGTAAAGTGTTTTTAAACACTTAAGTGTTCTTTAACACTTCTTAAGAAAGTTTGTTAAAATCTTTGACCTTAGGACACTAATTTTACTTTGGGCCCTAAAAAGAACAATCAAATTTTGTTTTTCTAAAGTTGCCAATGGGCTAAAAAGTACCTTAGACAAATATACTAAATTTTGTTTAGAGGTTAATCAATTGAACAAGGCAAACTCACACTTCATTTTGGTGCTTAAAAAGAAGTCATCATTGCTTTGAGGTTTAAAATGAACAAATGTTTTCCATTTTTTGCAATATTTTTTTATAAATTAATATTATCTGAAATGTGTATGTGCTTCTCTCACGCTTCATTGCGATCTTGAGAATCAAATTTTTTTGGGTAATATTAGGTTGTTAAAAATATTGCCTCCACATTTCAATTTGGGCATTTTCAAATTGAACAAAACATGCGAGTGTGAACAGAACTTATTGCGACTGTTCTCCTTTTGTTTTTAAACAAAGGTTGATCAAACTATGAATAACGTTTGTTCGCTATTGTTTATCTTAGAGGGCCTGCCTTGTGGGAAAAAGTAATCACCCAAGGGAACAACCCAACTGGAAACACGCTAAAGCCAAGCAACTTCCAACCAGTATATAAGTGTGGATTCTTGAGGAAAGTTCAAGAATCACGACGATTATTCTGATGAGATGGACAACAATGGACTCTCGTGGATGTTGGATAATCCCCCATGAATGGAATGCCTGAATTAGAACCCCTTGTTTAGAAAAATGCCAAAACCTTGTTTATCTGGTTGGTGTAAAAGGTCATGTCCTTTGAAGCCACCCCACGTTATACATGTGGTCTTTTTGTGGAAATGGAAAGTATGCCATGGGAGATTCATGGGTACTAATGCTTGGCTGACCCAAATAAGTGAGTGCTGTGGAGGGGAGCCAGTGTGGTCAAGCATTTAGCCATTCACACAAGATATGTGCAGCTAGATTTATCCAAGTGGGAACCCCACAAGATATTGCCTCATCATCCTAGGATTGTAAAAGTGTTTGGAAAAGAATACATTGCTTGGTTTCAAAATAATGGAAAACAAAAATTCAACACTATCATCGAAATTTCAAACCCTTTAGGAAGCAAATACCTTTGGAAAATTTCAAGTGGACTTGCTTGCCCTAGGGATTCTATCCTTAGAGGCTTCTAAACATTTGAATTTATATCTCCATTTGCTCACTAAAGTCAACAATAGGTAACCTTTGCCTTGATTTCCTTGATTTTCACATAATACACTTTGTGGGATGAAAGAAAGTTAGGACATTGGACATTTAGTTTGAAAAGCATACTCAAGAAAGTGTTTGTGGTAAAAAGAAACTGAATCTAAGCAAGATAACAGATTGAACCACACATGTGCTTGTTCCCTTTTGAGTCATTTGGTTTCCATGCGAACTTTGATCTTTTGCTTTGAACTACCTTTAGGGAAAAGCATGTTCTTCATTACCTTGGTCTTGTAGGTAAGTCCTCATAGGGTCATCTAGTATCAAAATCATTACTTCACTCATCTCCCAAACATCAATCAAATTTCCATCTCACCAACAACTTTTGGAACTTTGCAACATCACTTATGCTAGCCTTTTGGAAAATCAAAATAACCTTGTTTGGCTTAACACACCTAGCCAAATTATCATCTTGTGTACACGTTTTCACTCGGATAACACAACTTCCTAGAGTTTACAAGTGAATTATCATCTTGTTTGACTTAATGCACTTAGTCAAACTATCATCAATCAAAACCAAATATAATCAATTCCTAAAGTCTAGCATTGATCCAAAGTTCCTAAAAGTTCAAAAACCCATATCATTCACCCCTTTCATCCTCCTTCTCATCATCGGTCCTAAACCCCTTGGAGGTCAGCAAGGTCAAAACACAAGAAGAACATGGAATATAAACTTGATTCATACAGCATGAGTGATCCAATTCAACCAAACTATCCAATTCTCACAAAGTCAATTGATTATCGAAACTCACATTTATACATGGCATCGTTATCTCGTCCAAACCTCAAAAGTACAATGAACATGAGTATGCCAAATCCAAAGCTTGGAACACCTTTCCCAATGGTAGACTTAAATCCAAGTCCAAATTTGCAAATCTATCAACCAAACGCTCAATGCATGAGTTTTCCAAATAACATTATCCCACCAAATGCATACATGCCAAGTGCTACTTTACCAAACATGACCATTTCAAATCCACACTTGGTAAACTTTGGGGTCAACATGTTTGCAAATCCCATCAATGTTGGTCAAAATCCAAGCAGTATGTTGATGACTCTAGGTATTGATCCAAGTGAAGGTAACACCATGCAAAATCAAAGTTACCTAAATCAAGGCAATATGATTCTCAACCAAAAAAATGTTCAAAGTCAACCTATAATGCTGAATCAAAACATCATACCAAATCATCCCATTTTGCCATTGGTATCACAACAACAGGTGGCAACCATCCAAGCAAACCTAAAAATCAACACCATCCCCAACCCACCGCCACCACTGCCAAAACACAACACGACCAATTCATTCTTCATCATGTTGCAAGCCACTCAAGAAGCTTCCTGGAAAAAGGTGCTCCAAAACCAAAATGCTACTTAGCAAGCACAAGCGGCTCAAGTAGCTCAGTAGGCTCAAGCTCAAGCCCAGCACCAGGCTCAACATGAGAAAACAAAATTTAGGGCATTATTGCAAGCAATCCATCAACAAGCAGCTCAACAACAAGCCCAACAACAAGCATTATTGGCACAACAGCAGCATGACCAACAACAAGCATTGTTGGCACAACAACAACAAGCCCAACAACAAGCATTATTGGCACAACATCAGCACGACCAACAACAAGAGTTGTTGGCTCAGCAACAAACACATGCCTTACTCCCACAATGAACCTTGCAACAAATTCCAATCACAATCATTAAAAATGATGATCAAGATCCTTCGACCAATGATAATGTTGAAAATATCTCTACATGACCTAATGATTTAGAAGACATATCTCAATAATTCACTCCAAAGCATGATGAACATCTTTGAAAATATCTCTACATAGCGCCATCCTTTGACCTCATGAAATTTTAGAATATTCCTATGCCTAATGAAAATATCCAAGAAAGAAATCCATTCTTTGAAATTGACCCATGTCAAGAACTTGATCCAAAGCATGCCGAAAGCAATTCTGAAATCACTCGAGATCAAGAATTTGTATCTCCGAGCTACTACAATGATATAATGGACACTCTCCTATCTATACAAGATGTTGCAAATGATGACCATATCCATATAGCACATACTCCTCCATCTACCCATGAGATGCTTTCTTTGGACAGACACGTTGATGATCTTCATTCAAAACAAGAGTATCATACTCTTGAAATAACTACCAAGGAACAAGAGTCTCCTACTCTTAACATTTGTACACAAGACCAAGATGTAGAAATATCTTGTGAAAAAATATCAGAAGCAAATCATGAAGAAGTCTCCAACATAAGTCATGAATTAGAAACATCATGTGAAAGCATATCATGAATGAGTCATGAGGAAGACTTTTGTGTGGAAAGTGAAGCATCAATACCTCTTGAAGAAGCACTACAATCTAATATCTCACGAGATGAAGACAAACATATCAATCAGGAATTTATCCTACAGTGGAGGATCCTATCACCTATAAATTTGGATCACTCACCTTTCTTAGAGCAAGCTATCTCATCAATAAAGAAGCTGGCACTTTTGAAGATCCACCAAAGAACCAAGCTCCCCTAACAAAGAAGCTTAAAAAAAAAAGCCTTTTTGATCCGTAAGACACCATTTCTTTTCTCAAGCTTATTGAAAATGTGCCAATTCTTCAATCAATGTCTCTTTATCGTTGATACAATAACTTACTGCACATTTCTCCATGATCATAATGAAACATAGTATGATGATAAAATTTATTGGAAAATGAAATACTGAAGTATACTACTACCAAACGAGATTTATATACATCAACAAGCAAGTAGATACCACTGCATATTCAATACTTACTTAAGGAACCAGTAGTAAGATAATTAGACCAGCACATTTTCATTGCAACTAACCTTGTTCTTCAGAATAACATCTTTTACCAGAATAGCATAAAGCACCCAAATCTATAGCATACAGTTCACTACATAAGACTCAAGTTACCAAACTATCAGTATCATGTAAAAATCAACTGTCAAGAGAAAATATTGATCATTAGATGCATATTGAAATCTTTATCATCCAAGAATACTCAAACTTCTATCAATGTTGATTATCTGTTCTCAAGTACACATATACTATACCAGCATAATCAATGTCAAAAATGCTACATCAGCAACCACAACTCCAGAAAAAATGATTTTATAGCAACTACTTAGTATGTTGTTCATGTTTTCCAAGCAAAACACTGCATAACTCAACATTTACCATTAATGTTTTTCAACTAAGTGCCTCTATCATTCTTTCAATTAAGACCTCAAACAATTCACTTTCTTAACATGCTCTATTGTTGAAACATCATTCAAATAAATCAAGGCACTATATTATATCAAGTTGTTGTTATATACGGTTTCAATATATCAAACAATGACGAGACAATATAACAAGATTTGATGACAAAGACAAAATGAGCACTGCTTCACTATTCAAGCATCTTAACCTCATGTATCTCTTGAGTAACAAAAACCATCACCTATCTAATAAGTACAAAGAAAAATATTGATCCTTCTGGCCCAAGCAATACATTAGAACAAAACAAGATTAATAATAATTTGTCCACAAATGGTGAACAACGTAATTGTGTCACAAGTATCTTTTACTATGGACACACCCAAAGAAAAAAAAAGTATCAACTGCTGCAACACTAATAGGCATATGAGAAATCATCCTCTAACTTAATGATGATATAGATGGATCATTGCATTAAGATATTTATCATCAACTTATTGTCACTATTATTCCCAGAATAGACAATAAAACAAATCCATGTCTTGAATTTTGATGATAAATAGGTTATGAAACAACAAGATTCTACTACCTTTTATTTGATAACAAAGGGGTTTATTAAAAAAGCATTAACCATCTCCCCCTGTCTTCATATAGCCTTTCAAATGCTTAGAGATGATTCTTGTGCAACATGCACAAGATTTAGTTCTTCATTTTTCTTTTCTTGCTTTCTTCTCCATACTTGTATAGACTTTGTCTTTTCCTTACTGTATTCTTTTCCTTTTTTTTGAACATGTAGTCCCTAGAAGGTTTTATCAAACTTTTCTTACACCACTGTGCTTTGTGTCCAAACCTATTACACCTATAACATATAATAGTGTTGTCTAGATCATAGTGAGAATAATTTCTTATAGGCGCATTGTATGAACCTCTCTTGACATTTTTCACATGATTATGACTTTTGTTCATCCAACAATTTCTTTCTCTATGTCCATAAGAATTACAAAAATGACAATAGCCATGAAATTGAGAGTGGTTATACCTAATAAACAAAAATCTTGATGGTCTTTTTGTCCTAACCCATTTTTATTCTATCTAAGTAGCAACAATATGGTGACCAAGATAAACTTTCAATCTTGGTGTATTCTTTACTATGAATGACTTTCCATTTGCAGTAGCAAACACTATTTCATTCTTAGATTCTTCTGTAGAGCCTTGTCCAACCTCATATCCCACTCCTGTAGGATCTTTAAATCACTTTTGTCTGCCAATCATCTCATTCAATAAATTAGTATTGCAATCAAATTTCTGATTTTTATCCAATTGAACCTTAACACTTTCAAGTTCTTTTCTTAGTGCAACTACTTATTCTTCAAGTTTTAGAAATTCAATCATTTTAACTTCCAAATCAGACCTTACAACAACTTCCATCCTTTTACATTCTTCAATTTCAATTTTCTGACTAATAATCAAAGCATCTTTAAGAGTTAGTTGTTTTAACAGAGAGTTATTGTCTAAATATTTCTCTAATGAGGCAACCTCATTTTCCATTTTATTACATAATTCATTCTTGTATTTTAACATGGATTCTAATCCCTCTTCAGTCTTTTTCTTATCAACCATTTAGGCTTTTAGTAATTCAATAATCTTTTTATCATCAATATGATCTTGTATTACAACTTTATTGATACTGAAACTTTCCTGTAAGCGTACCTTAAGATCCTGATTTTCTTTTCTAATCCTCTTAAGCTTATCTTAGGTAGCAAGCAGTTTTGCCTCTAAATCAACTTCAAACTCATCACCTTCACAATCCTTTTCACCAAATTCCTATTCAAAGTCACTTACTAAGTGATCTTCTTCACCAACTACAGGATCACTTTTAGTATTAACTCACAGGGTTAATTCTTGAGATAAAACTTCACTAGACTTGGCATGGGTTGATTTATCAATTGATTGCTTGACATAAGTATCTTTCTTTTGACCTTTGTTCCTTTTGCACTTAGCCATGATGAATACTCCATGACACACCAAAAAAAGACTTCCAAGACCATAATCAATCCTAGGTATGAAACCTAATGCAAGACCCTATGCTCTGATACCACTTGTTGGAAGTGGATTCACTTTGA
Source organism: Sequoiadendron giganteum (assembly GCA_007115665.2). Classification (NCBI taxonomy): domain Eukaryota; kingdom Viridiplantae; phylum Streptophyta; class Pinopsida; order Cupressales; family Cupressaceae; genus Sequoiadendron; species Sequoiadendron giganteum. The sequence goes on from CM021100.1 coordinate 863,397,016, forward strand.
GAGGGGGGGGGGTGAATTAGAGTGGAATAATTTTAACTTTAAACTTTGAAATAATAATGAAACATTTACTCATTTAACCCAAAGTGACAGATTTGTTTAAGCGAGTGAACATTAACACTTTAGATTAGATTGACATGAAACTTGACTAAAATTTAAAACCCATATTAAAATCATCATATGATATTGTTCAATTAAATATTTATGAACAATCTTGTTGTGCTTTATCAAAAAAACTATAAAAATTCATAATATGCAACTTTGACTTGCTTTTGACAAACTTTTGAGCATTCATATAATGAGCACAAAATGCAGAAGTTAATTCACTTTATGAAAGACATTTTGCATCAGATTTGCACAATCCAAATTTGCATGACAGACTTGAGAAAATTGACTTTAAACTTTTAAACAACCTTAAAGTATCAAAGAATTGACCACTTGAATGAGCACAATAACATAAATAACTTAAAGAAAGATTATGCAAGATAAACATAAATCACACAAATGAGAGACACAGAAATTGTCGAGAGGAAAACCACTCCTAAACTGCCTTACTAGCTTAATTTCAAAACCATTTCTTACAATGCCTTATAGGCTAATTTCTGAGCACCAACTCAAGGAGCACCAACCCCTCATTTAGAGACACCAATCTCAAGGAGCACCAACCCCTTTTCTATTTTCAATAAATCACACAATGAAATAGAGGATCTCTCTATTTCTCTCTTATCTATCAAGTGCCTTTTGACAGACAATATCTAAAATCCTCAAAGTTCCAAAAATGAACTTTCAGAATTTCAGCCATTATCAAGCCTTAAGTCAGCTTGATTATCAACTCATATTTTAGATTTTCAATCTCAGAGCTCAACATTTTTCAATACACTCATTGTGATGTACTCACACTAGTTTTTCCCTTTTTGTTTCATACTTTTCTCATTGTTCTTCACAAAAACAATTAACTCTCTCTTTCTAATTTTATACTCTTTTTCACGATCCTGTTCAAAACAGTTATCACACCGTGTTTTCCAAAATTTTCAGCAAAAAGGATAATTCCTTATTTCTAATACAAAATTATTATCTCCACACCTGTTTATTTTTTTTTCTTCAAGATTTTAAGTAATGATAAAACCCTAATCTCTCTATTTTCATCTTTTTATAGATTACATCATTACATTCAAAGAAAATTACAACTTTTGGTTATAGCTAAAACTTGTTTTTCACAAATCAAAATAGAGGTGATCTTTTTGATATTTACCCACTTTCCTATCAGGCTATATTTTAGGTAAGATAGAGTTCTTTAGAGTAGAATAATTTCTCTTGACAGGAAGAGAAGAATAGTATACCAAAAATAGAGAGGAGAGTGAGCATTTAATCTTCACAAGCAACCTACACATATTTTCCTCAACGACCCAACATAAAAATAATATATATATCATGAGCAATACCCAATAAACTAGCTGCAAATTTTAAGTAACTGAACAAACTAAGCACTATACTTGAAATAATTATTTTAAGAGAAGTTACCAAAGATTCTAGGAAGGATCTAAAGAGATTGGAAGATATTATGATTACCCACAAACAAAAATCATAAACCCTTTAAAACTGACAAGTTAATCTTCAATAGAAATGTAGTCACGTTTTGGAGAAATCATTTCAGATTTTTCCATGAAAGGAATACTCATTTTTTACTTTTCTTGTTGTATAGAAAGATTAATCGAAATTAACCTTTCCTGAGAAGTAACGGATCTGCTGAGCAGCCATAAAGATGAGTACCTGGGAGTAATGATGGAGATGCTTTCATGAAGGTGTTTACTAGATCTATGGAGTAGGTGAGTAGCCTGCATTTCTTCCTCAATACAAGATCTTACCCAATGGTAGGAGAGTGATAGGTGAAACGAACATTGTCATGGTCTTCCAATATTTCCTATATGTTTTCAAAGACTTGTCAATCAGCAACATGCATAGTGAAATGGCTAAGAGCATGATTCCATGTTGGCGGCCAAAATAGGGTTCCAAACCCTTGAACAAGTGGAGCACAATTTTTTCCCTAAACTTCCAAAGCAATCAATCAAAAACCATTACCAAGATTGATATCATTTGAAGTCCAAAAGGAATTTCATTAATAAATCAAGAAACTCATTGTGCCAATTGAAGTTTGTGGCTGTTCAAAGTCATGCATGCTGACCAAAACACAACTTTCAAATTATCAACTATTTACAATGTGAAATGTCGATTAAATGATGCCTTGCATTATTGCTGCCAAATGTCAATTTCTATTGACATATAAGTTTCCAATAAATCAAACCAAGTCACTTCCAATGTGACAAATAAATTAATCATTTAGACCTGATTTAAATGCAAATTAGAGAGCAATTTGAATACCTTTACCCAAGGTCGATTGCCACCTTATTAACTCAAGTATACCCAAAGACTTGTGTTGACCAACCAACTGAAACACATGCATAGGAATGATCTGTGTGTTTCTCAATGATTAAAATCAATTTCCACCATTAAAATTCCATATATACTCAAAGTATAGAAAGCCTTGTGAAGTGTAATAAAGGCTAATTTCATGCAAAAGTCACAATGCCATTCTCCCATGCCAAATACCATAAACCAAAAGCAAAAGAATGAGAAATGTGTTTCTCAAAGCCTGAAATCAATATAACAACCACTACCATATAATGTACCAAATAATATCCAATGACTTATGAGGTATAATGAAGGCTTATGTTCAAGTTAAACTCAATATGCCTTTCACCCAAGCTAATATCAGTTGTTTAAGGAAACCCGATAGGGTTCTCTTAAAACATGAAAACCACCTACATTTTATAACTCAAGCACCAAGAACCACATTAAAACAAATAGCAAATGTGCCAATCAAATGCCATAATAAGATCAGACTAAGAAATTATTCCAAGGAACCAATTGAGGGCAGTTTTGACATCAAGGACAAATGCCACAGAAGAATTCAACAACATTAATATTATTTTTCTCTTCTTTGTAATTTTGTGGCAGTGAGCCCTCTAGGTGGTTAACCCTTGTTGGACAATGAGTCCTGATTCAAACTATAAGTCTTGTTTTTGGTAGTGAGCCTTCTCTAGCAATGAGCCTTTGTAATCAATTTTGATATTCTCTATATTGTGAGCTAATTCTCACCATGGTTTTTCCCTTATTGGGTTCCCCACATAAATATGGTGTTATTATGTAAGTGTGATTCTTTTTAATTTCTACACTTAATTATTATCACATTAGTAGAGTAAAGGGTTTGTGTTATCTATTTTTTGTGGTGGAAGTTTTAAAGGTTAAAAAATTTCACAACTGATTCACCCCCTATCAGTTATCTTGTTCAACAATTGGTATCAGAGCTTGGTTCCTTGGAGAAGAGATTAACTATTGAAGGAAGGTCTGGGATGATGAACAAGGAGATTCCTACTATTGAATACATTGGAGATGACTACACAATTGACAAAGGAGAACTTAATACTACTCTTGAAGATCTTGATAGAGTTGAAAGTTCAAAAAGTTAAGAGAGGAAATAAAAGGGTTCAAGGAAAGGCATAGAGAATTTAATGATCAGTTGAAGAAAGAAAATGAGGACATTACCAAATTAAAATTGCAGGTGGAAGAACAAAGGAAAATTGAGGACTGTTAGAAAGTTGTAATTTAGAGCAAGACTGATGAATGCATCAAGCTTGAACATGAAGTGGTAACCCTAAGATCATATCTGGATAAAGCGAGAGCTCATGAGGATAAATTCAAAACAATTTCTACAAGGTTCGATGAACTAATTATAGGACAAAAAAAACTCTAAGGATAAAAGTGGTTTGGGACATGAAGAAGGACAAAGCTCAAAGGAAAATCAATCCCCTAAGAAGGTTGAGAATCGAAGGAAGACTCAAGGAAATGGTAGACAGATCAAGAATCAAACAAAAAATATCGAAAGGCCTCTTATCAGACAACCTAATGCTCAAAGGTACCCATATTTTAATGGTGTTTGTTTCTCATGCAATAAATTTGGACATAGGTTAACATAATTTAGAAGTAGAATGAATCAGAATGTTGGATTATTTTATAGACAATTCTTTGCATGCAATAAATTTGGAAATAGAGCTATTAAGTGTAGAAATCAGATGATGATGAATATATTCAATACTAGTAGAATGATTCAATATTTTCAAGGTTATTGCTACACATGTAATGCATTTGGTAATAAGGCTAACTAGTGTGGATCAAGGATGAATTCAAATCAGTTTGGTCATGTTGGAAAAACAAGAATAGACAACTGAGAGGGGGATGAATCAGTTGTCACATAATTTAGAATATTTTTAACCTTATTAATATTTAATCTTAGATCTAATAAATAACAGTGAAAGGATGAATCAACAACACATCAGAAGCACACATAACACCAAGATTTTATACGTGGAAACCCTGCTAGGGGAAAAACCACAGTGTATGTTAGTCCACAAGATTATATCCTGTTAAAAGTATAAAGATGAATAATGGGAATGCACATGCATTTAGGCACACTACCTAGAGCTCACTGCTCAAATAAGAAGGCTCACTTCCTCACAGAAACATTTAACTTAAAACCATTTGAAGAATATGAACTGATAAATTAGCTTCTACAAAATCATGATTACAGTTCTGGTTAAGCATAGAAACGCTTCTTCATACTGTGCTCTGCAATCAAATGGTCTGATCTTTATTCATACATTTTTAATTCACACTTCTCATACATATATCTCGCACACTTCAAAATGAAGAAACAACCGCTCTTATATATCTACTACATGGAATTACCTAAACAACTTTTTCAGCTAAAAATAAAATAATAAATGAATTACAAACTATCGGCCCAGTTTATGAAGAAATCTCAATGCGTACCAACCGAAGTCAGTCACAAAATAATGAAGACCTAAAACAACTTCCTCGAACATGCCAAACATTAAAAGATTAATCCACAAAGATCTACAACATGCTACAACCATCATGTCAACCAAGAACATGAAAACCCAAACACACAACAGAAAAATCTCTGATCATGATCACATCGATCAATGCAGATATGCAACAAGGATAGAGCACAATCTAGAAACATGAACGCACATCACAAGAGAATACACAACAACTAAAATTACCATAATTACATTCTCTTCTTCTAGAAACACCAGATATATTAACAAAATAACTATAGGAACATAGAGACTCACAACTTGCTCAAATCTTGATGTGCACCTCTGAAACTTCCAAAGTATACACTAGATAGGCTTAGAAACTTTTGAATAGAAACAAACTGAATTTTCCACCACACTAAACTTCACAACTTCATAGGCAGCTTCAAACATATTTAATATAATTTTCTCAATATCCTTGACATATAAAACCTTCAAAACATCAATGCTAATAGTGTTGACATCAATGACAACCACATATTAGAAACACAACCACAACATCCAACAGGTCAGAAAAATATTGTGTGCTACAACTATAATAAACCAGGACATATTTCAAGATTTTGCAGAAGCAGAAACATGAGGAAGAACAATCTTGTAAAGAGAAATGAACCAGTCACAAAGGTTGATCTGATAGAAGTAAAGAAGGAAATGGAGAAGATCTAGAGAAAGAAAGATGATCCTTAGAATAAGAAAGAATCAGAGACTACATATGAATCTATACCATCCTTCAGTGTAGATAATACCTCTGGGAATTGAACCTAGGCATTGGATTAGGGGAGGAATAAAAGATAATCAAATAACCCCCCTTTTCCGATATGAGGTGCCATGGCTTAGCATAAATATATGAGAATGGAGAAGTGGTAAGAAACAAGGGAAGTAGAAGGTATAGATTCTTAGGAGACTTATTCTCCATTGGCTAGAATGGAAGCTATTAGAATTTTTTTAGCGTTTTCTTCTCATAAAGATTTCAATGTCTATCAGATGGATGTTAATTCAACATTCTTGAATGGTGAGTTAGAGGAAGAGGTCTACATGGAACAAACAAAAGGATTTTAGTTGTCAGATCAACTGGATATGGGGGTAAATGCAAAAACCTTGTTCCCAAAAAGGGGGCTTCAGTGGCCACTTTTTTTCTAAAATCAAGAAATACTAACCTTGGACATGAAATTGATGATAGTTACACTCAAAATTTTGAGATGGAACAATAACAAGGACCAAAGTGCTCTGTGTCTACTTTGTAAACTACTAATTTATTTTGAAAATGGTTGAGATTAAGGGGTTCAAAAGAGGGGCGTACAAAAATTGGTGTTGTTTTTTTTTCAGAAAAACATAACATAGCAAATCTTGTATGTCCCTAGCATAGTGAACCTTTTTTAGTATTTTTTAAATCACTTTGGTTGGAAATTAGCTAACAATATGTAGTTGATGCATGATTTTTCTGATAATTTTTTACTAATTTTCTAAGTGGACATTTCTTGAAAACAAAAAATTTGGCCGTGCTAGCCCTACATATTTTGGAAACTAATTGAATTTTTTTATAAAAAAAAAATTGTAGAATGGAGTCTAGCTTTTAAAAATGTAATTTATTTGAAATTTTGATGAACAATTAATTTATAATGAAAAAACACCAAATACTACTTTTTGCCAAAAAAGAGACACACAAACAAAATAAATTATAGATGAAAGGCTTAACATTGTCAGAAAGTGAAAAAAATTACATCGTTGGATAGCTAAGAGAGAACCTAGACTTACCTAGGTGTTTGGTTTGTTTGACATTGAACCACGTGCAATCTTGGTGGTGAGCACAAACCTGATTATGTGAAATAATATTGTAGAATTTGCAAAAACACATCTCTGGTCATTGGGAATGCCCTCCGATCCTTTGGGTTAGTATTCCAAGGCAAATACGAAGCCCAAGGCTTGGGGATTCCCAAAGTAAGATATAACATGCATGTGTTATAATGTGCCCGTGTTATTGTTGATGGTGTTTTCTGTACAACAACAACTTAGATAGAATATGATATCCTATCTCTCTTGAAATGTAAATCACTATGGGAAAAGAGATAACCCCAAGGTCTCTAATGTCAGGTCTTGACAATGCAGTGAAACAACTCAGAGATAATGTGAAAATGTTGGTAATCACAAAGGGACCTTACTATGAGCAGAGTTGGATTTCAAACTTATCAAATGTAAGCAATGGATTGATACCCTCAAACTTGATACAAATCAGATAATAAAGAAATAACAAAAGATAAAGGGTTCCAGAGATAATCTTAAAACTACTTTTAATACTAAGATTGAAAATGCCAAAGGATAAGATGCTCAAAATGGATCAATCTCTCATAAACTATTTTCTACTTAACCCAGAAAAATCTGCAACTCCACAGAAATAGTGCAATCTTCTAAGGTATTGAAATATTTTCAAATCATGAACACTCACTCAGTCAACCTTACAGCAATTGAGATGAATAACTTTCACAATTGAAGTAAGCACAAATATAAGTCCAGGATAACTTTTGAAAGAAGCTAACAATCAGCTAACTGCAAAAAGTATGGACTAGAGATCGCTACAAACATCTCAAACATGAAACCCTAAGCATTATCAAATCATCTAACCATAAACAATAAGCAATTTGAAAGATAAAATAACAAGAACCATGCCAAATGAGATTCCAAAAGATAGATACCAAACACAATATCCCTCTTATATTATGTCATCCAAGATAGCAACAATCCAAGTTGTTCTGTTACAACATTTTCTTTGAAAATAAACCCTAACTTGCTCGGATACCACTTAATAATTCTCCTGATCTACCTATCCTTCTATCTCTATTTTCTAATTTTCTGTCTACTCTTCAAATGAGGCAACATGCCCGCTTTTATAGAGAATCAACAAGATAGGTCAGCCCAAATTATAATTTTACAATAAAACATAACCTAAAATAGGTCGACCCACAAGAACAATTCGATTATAAGAAATAGCACCAATTTCATCCAAAACTGCCAAAGTGTCAAAAGGTCAGCCCAATACATGTAAATTAATGGGAAGCACAAATATCAATGTAACCCTATATAATCACTCCCCATCTTTGTCTTTTTTTTTATCCTTTTCAGCATGTATGGCCAGCAAGACCCTATCCAGCTCAGCAACCGATGGCATAGGAAAAACCCTAATCTTTCTCTCAAGAATCTTGATATCTTCTTTTGCTTGTCCAACCGTACCATCCCAATCAGCCTTATTAGTCAAATATCTATCAATGACTACAATGTATGTTTTTTGCATCATCCAACTAATGTTCAGTAACTGACCCTTCACTGACTGGAGAATATACATCTCTCCACCATTCCCTAAGTTGCTCCAAACTGAGATGCTTCGGAGCAAACTTCTTCCTTCCAGTCATGAATTCGAAGAATGCAATGCATTTGTCATACACATTAGTCAGAGCATCCTCAATTTCATTTGCATGTTTATTGACCTTCTTCAAGGCCCTCTATCTCATGAGTAGGATTTCAAATCATTCCCAAGGTTCAGAGACCCTTGGAAGAGGAATAATCCCACATCTTACCAATTCATCCTCAGTGAATCCCATAATTGTAGTAACCTTCTGGAGTAGGAGGTCAGTATCTTCCCAATCTTGAGCTAACACAGTCTTCAACAATGTCACCAACCTTGTAGCATCCCCTAAAATGGACAAAATTCCTTTGATAACTTCATCCCCTTTTGCTTGAACACCTTGCAACAAAGTGACTGTAGTAGGTGAGGTGCCCTTCATCTTTTCTAACTCAGAGATTGTCTCCCAGGGAAGGAATCCTACAGCAGAAGAGGAGGAACCAATAGCCTGCAAAGGTTTCATCAATTCCTGCAAGTATCTTTTTAGTTTTTCATTTTCTCTCTCCAATTCATGTCTGGTCTACACTGCCTTCTTTGATCTCCCCACAATCACTACACTGGAACCCTCATATTCTTCAATATCTTGCTCCACGGTAGCATGTCCCAAATCAACAGTCTGCACATTATAATCTTGGGCAGTCACATTGTCCCTATCATTGTTTGGAGCAGAGGTAGCAATATGAGCCACTCTATTACCTGATCCATCTCTTTCAATTTGAGAGACAACCCTTGCTTTCTTTTTAGTTTTCCCCTTCTACACATTGGCCATAAGGACATCCCAATTATGAGGAGCATCCTCCACTATTACCATTTTACTCTTTAGGCCTTTCTCAAGCCAATCCAGAATAGTGGATCCAGCAGGTACTGTACTTTGTCTATCATGTTCTTTCTCTTGTTGATCAACAGGTGCATGCCTTTCCACACTCAGACTTCTAGGAACATCCATAGTTGGATTCCCCTCCTATTGCAATTGTTCCTCTTCTACAACCTAGGATGGTGATGAAGTTTTAGTCACTACTTCCTCCTATTGAGGGGATTTGTTCACTTGCTCCTCTGTAGGCGAATCTACATATGCCACCAAGGGAGACAGCAATACCTTATCGATTTCTACTTCTACCCTAAAGAGATCTCCTTCCTGAAATACCTCTTCATGTAAACCCTTAGGAATTTCACCTTTCTTTGGTTCTTCCTATTGGCTACCAGCATCATGAGAAATAGAGACACTCACTAGCTCGACAATGGGAAGGCAGACCGAGACCTTCTCCATTGTTGCAGTGTCCTTTGGGGAAGGAGTCCTTGACCTCCTCATGTAAACTTGTGTTCTTTCCCTTGAACTTTCCACTTCTACTATTGGTGGCTCAATTAATTTGTCAACCTTAAGAGTCTCTTCCCCCTTTTTTGACAATCTTATATTTGTTCTTATCTTTTACAATGGTGGAGCACTTTTAGCCTCCTCTACTTCTCCCTTATTCTTCTCAACTTCTTTATTAGAGGCATGTTTCCTCTTCTTAGCAATAGGCTTCCTTTGTTTGGCCACCTCTACAACTTTCTCAGGTTGGACTTCCCTTACCTGAATTTTGAAAGGAGAATCTACCTTTTCTTTGCCCTTTTGTTCTGGCTCAAGTGACCCCTCAGAAGTAGAATGGGACTCCAAATCTCCCATCAGCTCATAAGTGCATGGAACACCCTCACTTTCCAACTCTAGTATTTTGTGCTTCAACCACATCTTGGTGTACTTAATTACTGGGGCCATGACCTGATCCAAATTATTCTTTTCCTCTTCCAACTAGTCAACTTCTCCAAATGGTTTATATTTTATTGCCTCATAAACATGACCCTGGATCACATTTCCATCCTCCTCAATCTGATCTAGGATGGCCCTTACATTATACAGCCTCACCAAGTCCACTGGTAGTCTGGAAAACTTCTTCTTCCTCACCTCAAACTCATCAGGGAGGTTAACCCAATAATCCTCAATATGAGGCTTATGGCTATAATCCCTATTGACCTTCTTTTGAGCTTCACCAGTTATATAAAATCTTGCTCTCTTGGTGTGGAAGGAAAGACCAAGAGTACCCATCTCCTCCTTCGAAGCATGAGTAGACTGAATGGAGGCACAAACCTCACCCATTCCTATCTTCAAAGGGAAATCATTCCCAAAACCTGTCTTATGCATTTATGCCTTTACAATATTGTCAAAATCCCAAATTTTCCTAACAACTTGTAACAAAATGATGTGGTCCATAGGATACCTTGGCAATCTGTAGGGAGCCCTCTGAAAACCATCAATTATGATGTATGAAAAGGTGGGGAACTGAATAAACCAAGCTCCATACCTTCCTATCTATTCCTTTGCCTTGTCCAAGATTCTGACATGCTCTGCACCTTGAAGCAATCTGGTGATATACATAGTGAAGGCATTGTTTGATCTCCTATAACTTCCACCAGTTAGGTGTAACTGTGGATACACTTCATAAATAGCATCCTGTCCAAAGATACCCTTAGTACTCAATCCCTTATATGGATGAAGTCTTGCCAACGAATACACTAGATATGATGTCATAGTAAAGGTCTTGGTTTGCAAGAAACTGCATAACTGCTCATGGATCACAACACTGATGGCACCTGCCCAATGATAATCAAATCCCTACTCCATTTTAGCAATTATATGGAACATCCAAGTCTCAAAAATCCCTACACTTTTCAATCCTACCAACCTACTGAGAAGGGTGATAACATTATAATATTCTCTCTTGAACTTAAGCCTGAACAGTTGCTTAGGCAACTTAGAGAAGTGAGATTTAGGCTTCTCCAGCCAAGAGTTAATCACCTATTGGGACTTAACAAGGTTTTCTTCATAATATTTCTTAGCCCCATCCTTGTCAGTCAGGCATGTCAAAGGTTGCAACAATGGAGACTGGGTTGAATCCTGCAAGAATCCTACCTTGAGGGCCAATAATCATTTGTGTACCCCTATCATAATTCCTGGCACACTATAGCACCATTGCATAACACTGTGTTTTAGAAGGAAAGCCTGCCACATGGGCCAATCTAGAGTCCACCATTCTCCTTGATAACAGAGGAAGGTTAGGTGCTAACATCTTAGCCTTGAATTCCTTGTAATCCCACATGCCAACGTTCGTGTCCATAATTCTTGACCAAATTGAAGTTAGCTTACTCTCAAGAACTCTAGTCCTCATGTCTAAATTAACCTTTTTTGCATCCAAGATAGCAGATGCCTCTGCCCCAAGGTCAGTTGCCTTTCCTTTGCCCTGGCCAGCAACATTTTGTCCTGAACCCGCCTGCAAGCACATGAAGATAACATATAATTAGATCCATCAAAAGCAATAAGTGCAAAAGATCATTATCTCAAAGTTCCGGATTTAGCCCCCCTCGCAAATTCTGCACTGGGTAGGATTTTCAAGAAAATTTGGGCCAGGCAGATTCTAATGAGCCAAACAAACAAAATCCCAAAACATCATTTAAATCATGAACTCAGCCAAGGAAAAGTATTAAGAATACTTAGCATAAGCTCCTTAAGTTAATCAAATGTATTACCAAGAAACCCACAATCCGTAACCATCAAATTAAACATTTCCCAAAAAACATCCGGAAGAATCCGCCGGAGATGGATTTTTGCAAAATCAACAACAATCCTGACTAACTCGGGGAAAATGAAGGGATACGACTTGTTCGGGAAAATCCGGATGGAATGAATTTTGGTGAAATCTAGATATAACAGTATCAAAGCTCAACATCGGTAAAATGACGTGACCGCGGACCTCTAGAAAATCTGGATGGAACAGATTTTGACGAAGCTAAATGAAATCCGGCAGGAAGATGACAAAAGAAGAAGAGATAGAGCAATCAGGAAAATCTGAAGGAAGCAGAAATCCACGAAGACCTCAGAAACCCGAACCTATCTATATCTCGACTACTTTTATAAAAGCATTTCAAATCACTCCGGATCCAAGTTAGAAATCCGAAACCAACCCGACCTAGGACCTTAATAAATAAAACGTGAACTAATGACCCACTTCTCAGCAATTTCGAGAACAAACGACCATGCCCTAGGTTGGGAACCCTAAATGTCTACCATGAAAGCACAGATGACTCGGTGATTCACCAAAATAGAAAGCTTAAAGCCATAGTGAACCAAAGCCCAAACAAGAACCAACACCAAACCAAGCATAAACATTTGATCAATCAAAAATGAACTGGTGCACTAGATAAAACCCAATATACACAATGATGACACGCACCTAGAAGGACCAGAAAACCATGAAAGACTCCCAAGAAAAATGGTGAAAAGCAATTGAAACCAATAGAGAACAAGGTACATATACATACCATGGAAGTGTAAAGGTTATGATGAAGGAAACCAATAAATAACCACTTGATGCAGACTAGATACAACCCACGCACTTCAAAAGCAAATGTATAGCTCAAATAACTTCGAGGATCCAAATACCCAGCAAAACACCAAGAACCTTACCACACAAGCTCAAATGATAGCAGATGCACAACTGAAAATGATCAATCACTTCTCAAAATATTGATATATCAAAGCCCCTAACCCTCGTACAGATGCCATTAATGCATCCGACAAGACAGCTGTAGCCACAAAGAATTTTCGGGGATTCAACCTCACCACGAATTTTGGGGATTCAATACCATCACAGATTTTGGGGAAATCCGGGATGCACAGACTTTCCCGAAAGTAGTGCAAAAGGTCGATTTCGGACAATAAGAAGGAACCGGGAGAATCCGGCCCAGACGGATTTTCCCGAAAAACAATGAGAAACCTGAGATAAAGCCAAAACTTCAAATTTTCAATACAGCTCAAAATAATGCCACTTCAATTGGCAAGAAGGTCATTAAGGAAAAAACCCAAGCAAGCAAAAACCCCCCAAAAAGAAAGGGTCAAAACACCAAGAGGGAAAAAAGAGGGTCCCCACATTCAGTGGGGCGTGTGTGCAAAAAGTGCACAACAGTTATATCTTAGTTTTGACATGGCTTTTGTATTTTGTGAATGGATTGACAAAACATGAGTGTGTTATAATGCGCTCAAATTTTGATCTACATCGAATTTATTTTTCTTCTCTTTTTTTCTATCATCTTGTTATCTTTGAGGGAAACTATATACATGAAATAAAGATTTAAGTATAAGTTGAAATTTACATATGGATGTTTACTTTCTTATACTTTAAGTTATATTTCATGTATATAGTTTCAGGATATTTGAGAGTGGTTACAATCTCTAGGAGTTATAATGCAAATTATAGGTTTTTGAAGATATCATAAATTTCAGACTTAGTCAAATTTTAGTAATCAGGAGGTCAAATTTTAGTAATCAGCAAGTTGTATTATTTCTCTCTATCTCACTCATTTTTATCCCTTACACTCTAGACCTCTCTCTCTCTCTCTCTCTTCATCACTCCCTATCACTCTCTATTTCTCTCTACCTCACCTCTCTCTCACCTTCCTCTCTCTCCCTCTCTTGTTCCCTATCTACTCTCTATCTCCCAATCCCTCTATCTACCTACCTCTACATCCATCAAACCTTACCACTATCTCTCTACACCTCTCTATCTCACCTTTCTCTCCCTCCCTACCTCCCCCTCCCTCCCTCATTCCCTCTCTACTTCTCTCTATCTATCCTCCCTCTCTACCTCTCCTTCCATCTCTACTTATCTTTATCTCCTCTCTCCCTCTCTCTGCCTACCTCTCCTTCCACAACTCTCTATTTCTCTCTATCTCACCTCTCTCTCCCTCTCTACTTATCTATATCTCCCCTCTCCATCCATCACAACCTATCACTCTCTCTCTCTATTACTCTCTATCTCACCTCCCACTCTCTCCATCCATACCTCTCCCTCTCCTTCCCTCTCTACTCTCTATCTCCCTAATCCCTCTCTAGGTAACTCTCCATCCAACACTCCCTAACACTCTCTCTACACCTCTCTATATCACTTCTCTCCCTCCCTCCCTTATTCCCTCTCTACTTCTCTCTCTACCTCTCCTTCCCTCTCTAATTATCTTTATCTCCCCTAGCCCTCTCTCTCTCACTATATGTCTCCCTCCCTACCTTTTCCCATATCTACTCTATATCTCTCCTCTCCCTCACTCTACCTCTCTCTCTCTCACTCCTCCCTCACCCTCTTTTTGTCTCACTCTCTCCTCTGTATCTCACCATTCTCTCTTTCCCTCTTTGTAACTCTCTACTTCTCTATATGTCACCATTCTATCTCTACATATCTTTATCTCACCTGTCCCTCTTTACCTCTCCCTTCCTCCTCTCTCTCACCCACCCTTGATCCATCCCTCTATCTATATCTATCTCTACTTCTCTCTATCTCACCTATCCCTCTCTACCCTCATATACCTCCATCACTCCCTACCACACTCTCTCTATTGCTCTCTATCTCACCTCTCTCTCTCCTCCCTCTCTCTCCCTCCATATCTCTCCCTCTCCTTCCCTCTCTACTCTATATCTCCCTAATTCCTCTCTACCTACCTCTCCATCCATCACTCCCTACCACTATTTCTACACCTCTCTATCTCACTTCTCTCCCTCATTCTATCTCTACCTCTCCTTCTTTATCTAATTATCTTTATATCCCCTAGCCATATCTCTCTCTTACAAGATGTCTCCCTCCTTACCTTCTCCCATATCTAATCTATATCTCTCCTCTCCCTCCCTCTTCCTCTCTCTCTCGCTCTCTCTCACTCCTCCCTCACCCTCTTTCTCTCTCACTCTCTCCTCTCTATCTCACCATTCTCTCTCTACTTATCTTTATCTCATATATACCTCTTTGCCTCTCCCTCCTCCCCTCTCTCACCCACCCTCCCTCCTTCCCTCTATCTCCCTCTCTCTCTACTTCTCTCTATCTCACCTATCCCTCTCTACCCACATATCTCTAGCACTCCCTACCACACTCTCTTTATTGATCTCTATCTCACCTCTCTCTCACCTCCCTCTCTCTCCCTCCATAGCTCTTCCTCCATCTGTCCTTCCTTATCTACTCCTTATCTCTCATGTATCTCTACCTCTCCTTCCCTCTCTACTTATCTTTATCTCCTATTTCCCTCCCAACCTCTGTCTCTCTCTCTCCCCAATCCCTACCTTCCCCTCTTTCTCTTCCCCCCTATGAGGGTTGAGGGTGTAAGGTTTACTGTTTAAGGTATAGGTTGAAGTTATAGGGTTAAGTGTATAGTGAATAGGGATTAGGGTTTAGGATATTAGGTATAAATTTGAGGGTATAGGGTATAGGGATGAGGGATGATGGTTTAGGGTTTAGGGTTTAAGGTATAAGGTTGAGGGTTGAGGGATAGTGTTTAGGGTTGAGGGTATAAGTTTAAGTGTATAGGGTATATGGATTATGGTTTAGGATATTAGGTATATAGTTGAGGGTATTGGGTTGAGGATATTAGGTTTAGGGTTTAGGATTTATGTATAATTTTGAGGGTTGAGGGTTGAGGTAAAATGTTCAAGGTTGAGGTTAAGAGGTTAAGTGTATAGGGTATAGGGATTAGGGTTTAGGGTGTAGGGTTAAGGGTAAAAGGTATAGGGTTAAGGCTTGAGAGTGTAGGGTTTGTCGTTGAAGTATAGGGTTGAGGGATAATGTATATGGTTTAGGGTATAAGGTTGAGGGTGTAAAGTATAGAGATGAGGCTTGAGGGTGTAGGATTTAGGGTTTAAGGTATAGGGTTAAGGGTTGAGGGATAGTGTTCAAGGTTGAGAGTATAAGGCTAAGTGTATAGGGTATAGGGTTTAGGGTGTGGGATTTAGTGTACAAGGTTTAATGTAGGGTTTAGGGTTTAGGGATGATTTTTAGGGCTTAGGTTATAAGGTTGAGGGTATAGGGTATAGGGATGAGGGTTGAAGGTGTAGGCTTTAAGTTATAGGGCTGAGGGTTGAAATATAGTGTTCAAGGTTGGGGGTGTAGGATTAAGTGTATAGGGTTTAGGGTTTAAGGTTTAGGGTACAAGGTTTAATGTAGGATTTAGAATTTAATTATAGGGTTAAGGATTCAGGGATAATGATTAGGGTTTAGGGTATAGGGTATAGGGATGAGGGTTGAGGGTGTAGGGTTTATGGTTTAAGGTATAGGGTTGAAGTTAAAAGGTTAAGCTAATAGGGTATAAGGATTAGGGTTTAGGATATTAGGAATAGGGTTGAGGGTATTGGGTTTAAGGTTTAAGGTTAAGTTTATAGGGTATAGGGATTAGGGTTTAGGAGAGAGAGAGAGAGAGAGAGAGAGAGAGAGAGAGAGAGAGAGACAGAGGGGTGTGAGGGAGAGACACGAGAGAGAGAGTATTATCTAGTTAGGGTGGGAGTGAAATACTTGAGAGAGGGGGAGGGGGTGGGAGGGAGAGACCTGAGAGAGAGGGAGATGGCCCCCATTTCTTGGACCCATTTTTCAAATAGGCCACTACATTGCCAATTTCACTGAATTGGCAAGCCAATGGGCCCACTAGATTTCCAAATCAGTTAAATTAGCAACCTCACTTGCCTTGTTTGAAAAATGGGTTCAAGAAATGGGGTCTCTCGGTGATGTAATTCTTGGACCCACTTTTTCAAACAGGCCACTACATTGCCAATTTCACTGAATTGGCAACCTAACTTCGCTTGATTGAAAAAATGGGTCCAATAAATGGGGTCTCCTAGTGATTTACATCATCGAGAGACCCCATTTCTTGGAACCATTTTTTCAAACATGCCACTACATTTCCAATTTGACCGATTGTCAAGCCAGTGTGCCCATTAGCTTGCCAATTCAGTGAAACTGGCAACCTAACTTGGCTTGTTTAAAAAAAATGGGTCCAAGAAATGGGGTCTCCTAGTGATTTACATCACCGGGATACCCCATTTCTTGGACTCTCTTTTTCCAACAAGCCACTACATTGCCAATTTCACTGAATTGGCAAGCCAGTGCACGCACTAGCTTGCCAATTTGGTGAAATTGGAAACCTACCTTGGCTTGTTTGATCACTGGGAGACCCCATTTCTTGGACCCATTTTTTCAAGTAGGCCAAGTGAAGTTGCCAATTTCACTGAATTGGCAAGCTAGTGGGTGCACTAGCTTGCCAATTCGGTGAAATTGGCAATGTAGTGGACTATTTTAAAAAGTGGTTCCAAGAAATGGGGTCTCTCGGTGATGTAAAATCTCTACCCTAATCCCTCAACCCTCAACCCTTAAACTCTTAGCCCTCAACCCTCAACCCTCAACCCTCAATCCTCAACCCTTAAACCCTAATCCCTCAACTCCTATACCCTCTACCCTATACATTAGATCCTCAACCACAATCCCTCAACTCGATACCCTCAATCTTCTACCCTTAACCTTAAACCCTCAACCCTCAACCCTTAAACCCTCTACACTCTAACCTATACATTAAACCCTCAACCCTCAATTCTCAACCCTCAACCCTAATCCCTCAACTCTATACCCTCAACCCTCTACCCTCAACCTTAAACCCTCAACCCTCAACCCTCAACCCTTAAACCATAAACCATTAAACCCTCTACCCTATACATTAAACCCTCAACCCTCAATTATTAACCCTCATCCCTTAATCCCCCAACCCTCAACCCTCAATCCCTATACCCACTACCCTATACATTGGACCCTCAACCCTAATCCTTCAACCATATACTATCAAACATATACCCTAAACCCTAAACCCTCTGTTGAATATCCAAGATATTGAGAGGGGGGTGAATTAGTATCTTCTTAAACCTATTGAACAAATACCATCCAATTAATCCAATGCATATGAAAATTAAGATGAGTATAAGCATTAATTGAACATGAAACACATAACACAAGAACACCAAGATATTTACGTGGGAAACCCAAAATGGGAAAACCACGGTGAGGATTAACTCACGATATAGTATAACTAGTTATAAGATATTACAAAAGGGGTGGCTCACTTCTAGGACTCACTGTCCAAAATGGAGGCTCATTCCCTACAAAAATTATAGTAACAAAATGGCTTCCAACCAGAGAATGAACTAATGTAAGTACACCTTAGAGTGCAGGTTTAGTTCCTTTGAAGCTCAAGAAATTTGCATGCCATGAGATCATTGTTCACTCTTTTCGCATCCACACTTATCCCATCAACACTCGCATACAAAAATCATCATACATCTATCTCCAAAGACATCTTATATTTATATATATCTCATTTTTCTTGTAAGTAACAAACAAGTCAGCTCCAAGTAAAAACATTTAAACTCTCAAAATCAGTTCAAATGTGTGGCATGCTACTACATGTTGGAATGGATTGCACAAACAATATTTAATCCATTACACCTACAACCGATTATTAGGTCATCCAGAGATAGACCTAATAACAAAAATGTAAACCAAAAAATGATGTTGATAACAAGCATAAGCATATGTATGCATGAGATCCTATCCATGCATTTTTCCATGGACCAAAAATCATTTCCTAAAATTTTGAGTAAAAAATATCACTGGAGGGGAAATCCAGATCAAAATACCGGAGGATGGATCTGTATTACTAGTTCAACATACCTGATCAACATGTCTTTGTATCTTGTAGTTGCAACTCATATATTATGGTGACATCAATGACAACAAAAAACTATATCAAGAGATGTGTTATTCTTCATTCTTCCAACACCCTCTACCCTCAACCCTAAACCCTACTTAATCCCTCAACCCTTAAACCCTAATCCCTCAACCCCTATACCCTCTACCCTATACATTAGAACCCCAACCCTATACCCTCAATCCTCTACCCTCAACCTTAAACCCTCAACCCTTAAACCTTAAACCCTTAAACCCTCTACACTCTACCCTTTACACTCTACCCTCTACCCTCTACCCTATACGTTAAACCCTTGACCCCATTTCTTGGACCCATATTTTTAAACAAGCCACTACATTTCCAATTTCACCAAATTGGCAAGCCAATGGGCCCACTAGCTTGGTAATTCAGTTAAATTGGCAACCTAACTTTCTTGTTTGAAAAATAGGGTCCAATAAATGGGGTCTCTTGGTTATTTACATAACCAAGAGACCCCATTTCTTGGACCCATTTCTTCAAACAGGCCACTACATTCCCAATTTCACTGAATTGGCAAGCTAAGGTAGAGGGTAGAGGGTTAAGGGTAGAGGGGGGAGAGATAGAAGGAGTGAGTGGGTGAGAGACTTGAGAGAAGGAGAGCGGTTAGGAGGGAGAGAATTTATAGAAAGAGAGAGAGAGAGGGAGTGGGAGGGAGATAGAGGGTAGAGGGTTTAAGGGTTAAGGGTAGATGGTAGACAATTAAGGATAGAGGGGAGAGAGATAGGAGTGAGTGAGTGAGAGAGAGACTTGGGAGAGGGAGAGGGGGTAGGAGGGAGAGACTTCAAAGAGATAGAGGGTAGATGGTTAAGAGTAGAGGGTAGAGGGTTTAATGGTTTTGGGTTTAAGGGTTTAGGGTTTAAGGGTTAAGGGTTTACGGTTTAGGGTTAAGGGTTAAGAGTAGAGGGGAGAGATAGAGGGAGTGAGTGAGAGAGAGAGAGACCTAAGAGAGGGAGAGGGGGTGGGATGTAGAGACTAGAGAGAGATGGAGTGAGTGGGAGAGAGATAAAGGGTAGAGGGTTAAGAGTATAGGGTAGAGGGCCCACTAGCTTGCCAATTTGATGAAATTGGCATCCTAACTTAGCCTGTTTGAAAAGATGGGTTTCCTAGTGATTTACATCATCAGGAGACCCCATTTTTGGACCCATTTTTTCAAAAAAACCACTACATTGCCAATTTCACCGAATTGGCAAGCTAGTGGGCCCACCTAGCTTGGCAATTTGGTGAAATTAGCAACCTAACTTGCCTATTTAAAAAATGGGTACAAGAAATGGAGTATCTTAGTGATGTAATCATGGGAGACTCCATTTCTTTGACCCATTTTTTTTCAAACAGGCCACTACATTCCTAATTTCACCGAATTGGCAAGCTAGGGTAGAAGGTTTAAGGGTTAAGGGTAGAGGGCAGAGATATAGAAGGAGTGACTGAGAGAGACTTGAGAGAGGGAGACGAGGTAGGGGGGAGAG
>CM021100.1:863417526-863522247 GCA_007115665.2 Sequoiadendron giganteum
GATAGAGAAAATTAGATAGGGAAGGAGGGAAGGAGGACAGGAGAGAGGTTAGATAGATAGAAGTGTAGAGGGAAGGAGAGAGTGTGAGAGAGAGGTCTAGAGCATAAGGGATAGTTAAGATAGAGAGAGAAATATTCTACAACTTGCTGATTACTAAAATTTGACCTCCTAATTACTAAAATTTCACATGTTGATTACTTAAATTTGACTAAGTCTAAATTTTTTGAGATCTTCCAAAAAGTAGAATTTGCATTATAACTTTTAGAGATCCGAAACTACTCTCAAACATCCTGAAACTATATACATGAAATATAACTTAAAGTATAAGAAAGTAAATATCCATATGTAAATGTTTATTTCATGTATATAGTTTCCCTAAAAGAGAAGAAAAAGAAAGAGACAAGAAAAAGATAATAAAAAAATTTCAATGTAGACCAAAACGCGAGCACATTATAATGGGCTCACATTTTGGAAATGTTTTTTTGATTTCAAAAATGCAATTTTTTGAACTCAAAATGCACACCCTTTTTTGAAATTTAAACCATAACACGATCATGTTATAACACGAGAATGTTATTACACACTCGCATTATGGCTTGGTAATGACTGATCCTAGGCTCCATCATTACCAAGCCATAATGTGAGCACATTTTACTATAACACACTCACATTTTCACTATTTCGGGATGAAAAAGTAAATTGGCCATAGATTGGCTACCCATATTTTTGCACCCACCCATGGTTTGTAGATTGAAGCAAGCTCCTAGAGCTTGGTATGCAAGATTAGATAGACATTTCATTCAACAAGGTTTCAACAAAGGTATGAAAGATAGTAATATGCATTTTAAAATTAAAAATGACAAGATATTTATAGTGGTTGTATATGTTGATGACATTATCTTTGGAGGAAATGAAACTATGCACAAGATGTTTTCTGAAGAAATGCAAAAAGAATTTTAAATGTCTATGTTGGGTGAGATGAATTTCTTTCTTGAGCTACAAATCAATCAAACAGAAAAAGGAATCTTTATTTCATAGTCAAAGTATGTAAGAGAAATGTTGAAGAAGTCTAGGATGGATGGTTCCAAACCAGTATGCACTCCTATGGTGACTGGTTGCGAATTGAGTAAAGATGATGATTCACCTAAGAATAATCAAAACAAATACAGATCTACGATTGGAGGATTCTTGTATTTAACTACTACTAGACTGGATATCATGAATGCAGTTTGTCTTGTGGCCATATTTTAAGAAGATCCTAAAGAAATGCATGTTGTTGTTGTTAAGATAATTTTGAGATATTTGAATGACACTCTATATTATGGCTTATGGTACCCTAGGGATATTGATTTTACACTAAGTTCTTATACTAATGCAAATTAGGCTGGTTGTGTAGATTACATAAAAAGTACAAGTGGTGGTGCATTCTTTCTTGGTTGCAGATTGGTGGCTTGGTTGAGTAAAAAGTAAGATTTAGTTTCTTTATTTACTACTGAAGCTAAGTATATTGCTATTGAATCTTGTTGTACACAAGTTTTGTGGATGATATAGACATTTAAAGGTATTAGAGTAATGTATGATGATCCTATTACTATATTCTATGATAATACAAGTGAAATTAACATTTCAAAGAATCTAGTGATGCACTCAAGGAAAAAGAATATATCTATCACATATTAATTTTTGAGAGAGAAGGTTGTGGAGAATGAAGTAAAACTTAAGTATGTTTTGATGAAGGATTAGATTACTAATATATTTACAAAAGCTCTTGCTAAAGATACTTTTGAGTATCTCTGAGAGATGTTAGGGGTCATTGCCCCTCCTTTATTAAACTAGATGCATATGGAGATCCATTAGTCATGTGGGTCTATGATCTATTTTTC
Source organism: Sequoiadendron giganteum (assembly GCA_007115665.2). Lineage (NCBI taxonomy): Eukaryota > Viridiplantae > Streptophyta > Pinopsida > Cupressales > Cupressaceae > Sequoiadendron > Sequoiadendron giganteum. Next base: position 863,419,410 of record CM021100.1, read on the forward strand.
TTCTGGATTGATGTTTTGGTGGATACCTCTTAGGGGGAGTAGGGAGTGTCATGTATTATCATTGAAAGAGTATTTTGTTCTTAATGTCAAAGAGGAAATCAATAAAAAATATTATTTTCCTTTTCCATTGATGTCAAAGGGGGAGAGAAAGTTGTATGATAAAGAGAGTATCATGTGAAAAAAATTATCTACTAAGGGCAAGAAACAATTGTAAAATCATGAGGAAGTGTGTTCAGAGCTGGTGTGTTTTCTTTGATGGTTTTTCACATCATGTGTTGCCATCAATGAAAAAGGGGGAGATTGTTGCAAGTATGAAGGTGTTGTCATTTATTTCAACTAGTTAACTAGTTCTCCACTAGTTGTTGTTTTCATTGATATTATAGATAATTGTTATTGGTTGTTTATGCCAAGGATATTGAGAAAATTGTAATGAACAAAGGTTGCAGGTATTCAATTTTTGCTTCATGTTTTGCTCCAATATTTTCTTTGATGTTAGTGTGGTTCAAATATGTTGATCATGGTTGTTGGAAGTTACTATATCTAGGTTTTGGGTTTCTGGATCATTTTACAGTGCGCGTTATGTTCACCAGTTGTGAACTATGTATTTTAGTGTATTTGGCTGAGGTCCGATAGAAATGTAGTTGCTCTAGATTTCTTCTTGTTTGAGTCTTACGACTTGTGGTTTTTAGGATAAGTTGTTGGTAACGTTTTCAAGTTACTTTTGTTATCTCGAAAGATTGGATCATGTAAAGGTTGCATGTGCTTAATTGATTTATGTGTTTTACATTGGTTTTTTTGACCTTGTGTTTAACACTACCTTCAAGGCTTATGGAAGAATGTTGAAGCATTTGGTTGTGTCACCTTCATTTTAATTCCATCCTATAATGTTTTAGTGGCAAGATAATTTGAATTTGTATATGCAAGTGTTGTGTGGATGAATTTGGATGTATTTCAAAGTTAAAGATGGTATAAATATAGGATGATATATTGGTGAAAGAGGTACACACAAAAAATGCAAACAAGATAGATGCAAGAAAGATGTGAATCAGTGTATATGTGATGTGATTTTTGGAAGATCAATGTGAAATCTAATTGTTGAGTTTTTAGAAGTAGTGAGCGGATGGTGTACTCTATCATTCATGCATGTCTTCAAGAGTTTGAGCGGATTGAGGTGGAAATATTTGTTGCATTGAGATTATTTTTGTCTTTGTAATGTATCTCTTCGATCTTCTTTGTAATTCTATGGCAGTGAGCCCTTCGGTTGGTTAACCCTTGTTGGACAATGATTCCTATTTTTGGCAGTGAGCCTTTTCTGGCAATGAGCCTTTGTAATTGGTTTTTATATTTTCTATATTGTGAGCTAATCCTCACTATTGTTTTTCCCTTATTATGTTTTGCACATAAATCTAGTGTTATTATGTATGTGTGATGCTTTCCAGCTTATGCACTTAATGATTAATCACATTAGTAGAGTAAAGGATTTCTATTGATCTAATTTTTGTGGTGGAAGTTTTAAAGGTTAAAATTTTTCACAACTAATTCCCCCCCCTCTCAGTTGTCTTGTCCAACAATATGTTTATTTTCCTCCTATTTTCCTTTCTTTCAAATTTTTCCAAAATTATCTCCATTTTACATTATTCTCTCTCTACTCACACTCTCTACCTTCCTCTTCACTTCTTACACCTTATTTTGCATTTCTCCCATTCTCTCTTTGTATTTTTTATCCAAAATAACATGTGCATCCCCACATTTAGGGGTTATGAAGGTTTTAATACTGGTGGACACCTCTTTTCACACAACTTGCATGATTTCATCATCCATGGATAAGGATTCAATTCTTATTATTGGCATGAACACCCATTTTGTTTCATCCACACCATGCTTATGCACTCCCACACCATGCTCTCTTAATTTGGGTTTTTTAATCATCCCCTTTTCCTCTTTCTTTTCATTATTATTATTTTTTTTGGACCACTCAACATATGGTCATCTTGATGGGGATGTGATAGAGGCTAAAAATCACACAAAGAGTTTGCACCTTCATAGTCTCATTGATGACTAATGGATTTGTCACATGATAAAAAAAAAATTGCTAGTGGTCTTTGTTATTGATAGATTCCTACCCAATGAGCTCCTAGTCTATCCTAGTAAAATCCTCCACCTCTACCCTGAAACTCCCTTGTATTAAATAATTGGGAATTTCATGAAGAACAAACTCATAATATAGTTTTATTAAGAAAATTAAAGGTAGCTCATGGTTATTAAATGGAGGTTCATCAAAGACCATCCACTACCTATCCCCAAAAAAAAATTATCTCGTCATGACTGCACTAATGTATTGGAAATCTCATTGAAGTCACAACAAGAGATACATTGGTTCTAGGATCTGTAAAAAAGGCACATATTTTTCCTTTCATTATTACATTAATTTTCACTTCATCATATGGTAATTTTGTCTCATAAAACTCACAACATGAATCTTAATAACTTTTCCATTTATTTAGTTGACTTGTCATTATGTCAATATTAATCATCATTTCTTCCAATAATGAAGCAGATGATCTTTAATGGGGCTTTGATGTTGAATCCTTCCATTTTGAAACTAATTCTATAATAAGTTTGTTTTATTTTAAATGTTGTACCAAATCCTCTTGGATTTTCCCAAGGTTTGTCGGAAGTGTTGGAGGAGACTTAGGTATTATAGGGATTTCTTCAAGAATTTCATCATCTAAATTTGGCCCTAGATTATGGTTTATAGGATCTACTATGAATAATTTAAAAAATGGAATTCATCAAAAATAATTCACTTTTTTAAAATACAAACCAAATTTAATTCTATTACACTACAATTTAATACTTACCTCTTCTATGATGTGGAATTCTAAATATCCTTGTGAAATTGGCAAAGCATAACCATATTTTTTAGAGAGAAATGTAGAGATGGTGAGTTTTCAGTCGAGGCCATGGGTTGTAAGTGAGGGCCTAAACTTTTTGTGGTTTTTATGTTTCAAAAATGTACCCATATTATGCTGAGCACAAAACAAGCTCACATTTTGTGCTCAACATAAGATGAGCATGTGTTTTGAAAAAATAACATGAGCACAATATCACTTGGTACTACCAATGCATAGTGCAAGCATGTTTTGTGGTTTTCACAATAACATACTCATGTTTGATTATTTTTTTATATATTGTCTAGCTTTTTGTATACTATTTTAGTGAACATTCCCTTATATAAGACCTACGAGCACTATTAATAAAATTTAGGGATGCTAGTTTGTGGAGTACTAGGGTCTCATAAAAAATGGCAAGACCACATTTAATGCACCATTCCTAAAACATTAGGAATATAAATTATGAGAAGTTAACTTTAATGTAGTCTAGAATACATTTTTTTTAATTTGGCATATATTTGTTTCCCTATTTATTACTATCAAAGGAGTCCTACAATATTGGGGTTCTTCAAATCTTATTCTATAGAAACTGATAATTAACACTCCATATTAACCTTAAAGGGGAGTGTTAAAACATAATGTTATTAGGGGTCATACTCTTATATGATTAATATAATTTTTAAATATAAGGTTATAAAACCTTATGCTTATTATATACTTTATAAAAATATAGCATTTAAATAATTATTAATCTAATAACTATTAGATTATAATTACCTATAAATAATTTATTTAATAGGTGTGACTAATGCCTCTTTAGGTATTTTTCCACCCCTTCTCGTATATATAAGGAGGTTCTCTCTCATTGAGCATGTGTGAGATATTTTAGATTTATAGTGACTTCTATCACTTTGCATATTTTATAAGTGTTTTATAATGAATTTCGAGATTTTGATATATGTTATAATAGACCATTTTGTAATTTTTTATAATGGAATGATGCTTTATGGGGTTTTTACATGGAAGAGTTTCCTCCATATATGCGTTGTTTAGTGTGTTAAATCCATGCTTATATATTTTTTATTTTATTTATTCTATTTCATTTTATTTATAATGATTAGTATCCAAGGATTCTAATCTCTAAAAAAATTGATGAATTACACTAGGGGTTGTATAATATAGCTACCTCTAAATAATTAATTTTAAATTCATTATGAGAGTTATAAATAAAGTCAAATAAATAATAATTACAATCACATAATTTAACTACTCTTATTGTTAGTTATAATAATTAATTATGTGTTTACTCTACCCTTGGTTAAAATAGCTAAGAGAAGAGAGAGAATTGAACCAATACAATATTACTTTATTCAATTAGATGTGTCATAGGATATTTTAATCATATTATAATTAGTACTATTGAATATGGACAAAAATTTATAATAAGTTGATTTTATCATTTCCCTAGAAGAAGATGGTTAATAAGGACATGTTGAGTGAGTTTATTCTATCCTTTTAAGGTATAAAAATATTATAATTAAATATTTTCATAATTATAACACAAAGCATGATACTACTTTCTTAATTATATCAATATTCACTTTTACTACTTATAAGCTTTAAATTCCTAAGGGTTGGGGGCCTTAGCTCGGTTGGCTAAACCTTTCCTATTATAGGAGGTTAGTCACGAGGTCTAGTATCCCAAACCTCTGTGGTACTGGAGGGCGTGTCACGCGAGTACCGCTAGTCACGTTAAAATTTTTACCAAGCGCACTGTAGATTATAGGGGGTCATGCTACTCGATTCCTATAGTCTAAAAAGATAATAATAGTTTTTATAGTTTTTTTTTTTAATTGGTTAACTATAAGCATGTATACATCCATTTTCAAGGTTCAATTCCTTCAATTATTTCTTTCTATATGCTACCTTCTTGGATATCATAGTGAATTCATTGTGATAGTAAAATTGCAATTTATTTGGCCAAGAATCATGGTTATTGTTGTGCATATTTTGCACACAAGCCCCGCCATAGGTAGGGACCCTCTTTTTTCACTCCAGGCGGACTTCTTCGCTCCTATCTCATTTTGCATACCCCTCATTTTTCTATCCTAGTTGGTCAAAGTGCCCTTCAAAGTCTCATTTTTGGCTGACCATATTTTGCCCCTAAAATAAAAAGTGGCTAAGTCTTGGGTTTTTCGGGCTTACCTCCTCGATTCTCTTTTTCCTTCATTTTTTGACTTTGGGGATAGGTTTCCTATGGATTTTTGATGTTTTTGTGGTGCCTAAGTGAACTGAAAAGGTTTCATTAAGTTTCAGGAAGTTTTGAAAATTCCAAAATTGTATTTCTATAGCAGTAGTCCTGCAACAACATTCCGGTCTAACGTCTCCAAAATGTCCAAGCACACCTTCGATTTGAAAATAGACTTCGACCTAGATGGTAAAATCGGATCTCATCGTCCCCTAAACTTTAAAATTTCAAATTTGCAGCTGAGAGATACCATCTAGAGTTCCATGCTTTCTCGACCGTTTTTAAAACAACATTTCCAGAACGGCATTCTGGGCTCACGTCTTTGGAACATCCAAGCACACCTCTGATTTGAAAACAGACTTTGACCCAGATGGTTAAATTGGATCGTGTCCTCTCCTAACCTTTCAAACTTTAAATTTTCAGCCAAGAGACACCATCCGGAGTTCCATGCTCTCTCGGCCATTTTCAAAACAACATTTCTAGAATAGCATTCTGGGCTCACATCTCCGGAATGTCCAAGCGCACCTCCGATTTCAAAACAGACTTCGACCCAGATGGTAAAATTGGATCTTATCCTCCCTTGACCTTTCAAATTATAAATTTGCAGCATGAAGATACCACCCGGAGTTCCATCCTCTCTCGATTGTTTTCAAAACAACATTTCCATAACAACATTTCAGGCTCATGTCTCCGGAAGATACAAGCGCACCTTCAAATCAAAAATGAACTTCAACCCAAATGCTAAAATGGGGTCTTACCTCCTCAAAATTTTCAAATTCTAAAATTGCGACTAGGAAATACCATCCAGAGTTCTGTGCTTCGTCGGCCGTTTCAAACAACATTCCGAGCTCATGTCTCTGAAATGTACAACTGCACCTCCAAATAAAAAATGGACATCGACCCAAATGCTAAAATGGGGTCTTATCCTTCGTGGAACTTTTAATTTCCAAAATTTCAGCTAGGAAATACCATCTAGAGTTCCATGCCCTGTTCGTCGTTTTCAAAACAACATTCCTAAAACAACATGTCTTCCTCTCACTTTCGATTTCAAGAAGCCTACCATGTGTCCGTTGACATAACCATTTTATCCAATGAGGAATGTTGCAAGTCCATCAGGAAGAAGGTAGCTTTCAGTCAATCTCAGCTACAGTAAAAGGGAAATCAGCTAGAAGACAAAACTGCTACAGTGACTGGCCACTACAAGACAAAATAAGGAAAAGACAAAGGATATATTTTAAATTGCTCAATATTGTGGGGTAGGTGAAGCCCTAATGTAATTGTACCTGAGCCACACAATGTAACTCAATCCTAGCCATTCATTCGAGCTTTTGAAAACTATAAATAGGGGTCTCCCCCTCATTTGTAAGTTGTTGGAGAGTTGTTGTAAAAACATTCTATAGCAATAGAAAGCATAATTGCATGATCTATGGGTGTTACTTTTGAGTTTTCTCATTATGTGTGCATGGTTCTACCTTCCAAGTTAGTTTTAGTTGTAGTTTATTGAATGGAAGTGGTAATGGTGATTGCTGTTTCAGTATTTGATGAATTTCTAGCCCATACTTTTGGCACTTGTTGATGACAAGCTGCTGTGCAAAGTTAGCCTGGGCTTCTTTATTTGATTGCTACAACCTAGTTCATTTGCATGTTCATGATGTGTGTATGTAAACTAAAAATTTGCAGTCTTTAGAAGATTGCACTGGTTTTGTGTAACTGTAGGATCCTCTTGGCCAAGCAAAACCCAGTTTAGGGAGTTTGTCTATTGTAGCAGCCTCCATGATCATTGTTCATTCATAGTTTTAGATCCAGAAACCTTTTCTCTTTTTTGCCCCTTTTCCTTTTTTTTTAATAAGTAACCTTAGGCAAGGTTCATTGCATATTATAAAGCTAAATCCAATGATAAAATGGAGTTTAAGACTGCTATTTGAACTTGCAGCAAATGCACAACAACTCTCCCATCTTAAGAACTCCATTTGGTGATCCAAATTTCCCACTTTGTAACTCATCTGTAAGTCCACCTTGTGATTCTAGCAAATCACATAAATCAACTGATATATTCAAACCATCATCAAGACCTGACGTTCGAGAGACCTTGGGATAGTGTTCTACAATTTGATTATGGAAGATTGTCTTTCAAGAGAGATAATGCACCTACATACTACCTGTGTCGAGAACTGCATAAAAACACCATCAACAGATGTGGCTCTAGAAGGAGGGATTGACATGTTGAGGCTACAAAGTTGAATGTTGGAAGTTGAAAAGAGCACTTTCAAAGAAGAAATTTGAGATATAGTGATCTCTTTTAATGCTGGAACTTAAAATCAGAAAATTTTGAAGGCAAAAAGAAGCTATCGAAATGGAGCAGCATGTGTAAATCAACATTGCTCAACTACATACATATTTAAATAAGAGATTAAAGAGACCATTGCAACAATTTTCATTGGTGGATAAGTGTAGGATCCATTGCACTTGCAGGCACAATGAACTAGAGTGTCTAACCTTCTTGAGTAGAATTGAAAGAGTCTTGCAAGGAGAGATTCCCTTTTGGGAAATATATCGGCCTTTAGCCCTTGCAGACCCAGAGGAAGAATTGACAACCATGGTAGCCAAGGCATTTGAAGAGTTGATCCAAGAATGTTTGGGCAGAAAAGACGGACCAAGATTGGAGAAAGTACTAATGTCAAGCTGGTGCAAATTTCACAATGCACCACATTCTGAATTTACTTGTTCGTCGTGTGCAAGCATCATCACCCAAGTCAAAGGCAATTTGAAAAAGTTGAAGTAGCCAAATGTCAAGGAGAATGAGTCATCCCATATGGTAGAAAAACTATCAGCAGCTAGAGGACAACACCTTCAAGATAAACCATGAAATCGGCCACAAACTAGTGCTGGGACAACAAACACTAAAGCTGAAAATCAATAGGAAGAAGCTGATTTCCTGGGGACAGTAGAAAGATTTGGTGAAGATTCACTAGGAATGGAGTTGAAAAGCATCTCCTTCATCAATAAAGGGCATTCCTCCACTCAGGAAGAGGAGCCATTGGCAGTTGAGGATGAGGCAATCAATTTTGTAGCAGTATATGCTGGGGCAGCAAATGAAGATGCTTAAAATCAGCAAGAAGAAGAATTTGATAGTCTTGGGAAATCAAAAAATGATGATGAAAGCATAACTGAAATCAAACTGGAAGACCTATCCTTCATCAATGATAGTGACCAAGCATCTGAAAATGCAAATTTGGAGGAGTGGGAGCAACCACTCACCATGGTCATCTACCATCAAGCTTCTTTTGCAAGTGGTGATGAGGACCCAGTAGTAGAAATATATCACCAACTCTTCTCCAGATTAGCAAAGGATTGGTCAGAGCTAAAATACTAGGTGGATTTGGAGGTATTTCTTCTACCAAATTGGTGTAGGCTCCATAATTCATCCCACTCTAATTTTACATGTGGACTGTGCCAAGAAGTTGTCCAACAAGTTAGAGAACAAGCAAGGCAACTGAGCACACCACTTCCTGCAGTGGCTTCAAGAATGGAACATGAGGATCAAGAAATCGAGCCAAGTGACAACTCAGCTGAAGGCAGTCCTCAAGAGGATGTTGGGACAACAATAGAAGAAGGACAACAATATAGTCTTGAGCTTTCGAGCAATGAATTAGATCAAACAAGAATGATGTCCACTAGTCATCAAGAATTTCTACCTCTTCAAGAGCATTTGAGCACCATGGATGATAGTCTTTATGATGAGTCCCTTGAGAAAGATTACATAGTAAATTTTGGCCCCCTTAATGAGGTGCCATCAATTGATGACTTCTTTCCATTGGGAGCTATACTATGGAGGTATGCTCATGTCGAGGAAGAGGACATCCCAAAAGATGGTAGCAATGGAGACATACTCCCTGAGCCTCTGAATGGTGATGCACTAGAGTTTCCAGATTGGGAGAGGGGTTCCTTCTAAATTTACAATGATAGTGAACAAGGGGAAATGAGTGAACATCATCATGAGATGCATGAACAAGAAAGAGAAGAATACAAAGGCGAGGGTGCTAAGATAGCTTCCACCAGAGATGAAGCACCCAATCGACTACAAGATGCAACTTGGACTCCTTCCACCATGATCGTTGTTGATCCTCCTTCATATTTAGATGGCTGCAATAGGATAGATTTGCACATGTCATCATCCCATGACACTAAGCATCATGAAGATAAGTTTGACACTTGGGAAAGGAAGTGGGACAACGTGCTACCTTTTCAAGACAACAATCAAGTGGATCCCAAGTTTACGGATGATCAATGTGGAGAAGTACTTCTTTTTCAAGAACTACCAAGGGGGATTGTTGATCCCACGCAAGACATGGAAGAAGTGTTTTATGCCCCCTTCTCCCTACCTTATGCAGACTTGATTCCTAAAATGTTGCACCCTCCACCATGCCCGCCCGAGGTTGCTGATGCAAAGACTAATGATGTAGTGCTTGCTCTTGATTGTCAAATGTTGCCACCTCCATGTGACGAAATCCAGGTTTTATCCTTCCTTGCTCCTGTTAATTGTCATAGCTGTAGTTATCATTTTGATTATGGGAATGAGAAAAAATGAACATGTTTATGAATTAATCATGTGTTTAATGAGCCTCCTCAATTGTTGATTCTTCATGATGTTGGGGTAGAATTTGAATGCTGCCATATTGAATTTATTTTCTCTGAACATAAGGATAAATCTGCATGGTTGAGAACTATAATGACTACCCGTTTACTTGTGCATGCACTGCAAAATCCAATGAGCATGAGCATCAGCTCGCCTTACTCGAACGTAGTTCTTTGTAAATATCTTTGTACATAACTCATTTTGAGTAGTGTAGGTTTCCTATAAATAATCCGCTTTCCTACTTTCCTTACGTTAGTTGGTTTGTTGTAGGTTGCTTGCTTTGGGGTGTTTTCTTTCGCTATCTCATTTTGGTGTTTGTTGTTTGTTTTCTTTTGTTTGCTCATGCTCTGCTGCCATTTTGCTCAGTGTCCCTTTGCTTTTGGCTGGGCACATCTATGCACACATCAATCATTCTTATTTCTTAGGGTTGTTCTATGTATTTCTTTGTCAAACTCTAATCAAGTTTTTTGAGTGGATGATGAGGATCTTCTGTTGGTATCAAGCGATCTAGATGTTTGATTCAAAGTGGATAAGTTGTTGGTTGGCTTGATTCTAAAGTATTCTGGAATCTTATATCTCACATATTTTAAGGATTTGATGGTAACTGTAGGTCCTTTGTGAAGTCTAGTTAAGTGAAAAATCTAAAATTCTGCTCCAGCGCCACTATGATTCTCAACCCTGAGCATGAGCTTCATTGTTTGTGGGTTGAAATAAAAGAACTGAAAAGAGAAAAGAAACAAAATAAAGAAAGAAAAATATTGAAAATCAAAAGAAGAGAAATTCAACTTTCTAGGGGTATACGAGTAACTCTATCGGGGGCTATAGACACCCGCCCGGTAGTAGAGCAATGTTTGGGAGAATCACAATGACAACCTCATCGGGGCTATGGATGCCTGACTGGTAGCGATGCAATGCCCCAGATGCTTTTGGAGTTAGAATAAACTAAGTAGCTTAACTTGATGGAGCTTGGGTTCTTGCAGCAACTGAAGGATGGGAATTAACACAATTGCACACACTTGGATTTTCAGCATATTGAAGGTTGGGTTAACTAATGGTTTTGATCCTTTGGTTGAGTGTCTGACTTGTTTTCCCTAAGATGAAGGTCAGAACCAAAGATTCTAGGTTTATGATTCCAGTTTGTCATCAAAATGCTCTAGAGCATTTCCGTCAACGAGTCACCATTTGTTGTGCATATTTTGCACACATGTCCCACCATAGGTAGGGACCCTCTTTTTTTGCTCCAGGCGGGCTTCTTCGCTCTCATCTTGTTTTTCGTGCCCCTCATTTTTCTGTCCTACTTGGTCAACGTGCCCTTCAAAATCTCATTTTTGGCTGACCATATTTTTCCCCTAAAATAAAAAGTGGGTAAGTCTTGGGTTTTTTAGGCTTCACCCCCCCCCGCTCGCTTGATTCGCTTTTTCCTTCATTTTTTGACTTTGGGGATAGGTTTCTTGTGGATTTTGGATTTTTTTGTGGTGCCTAAATGAACTAACAAGGTTTCATTAAGTTTCAGGAAGTTTTGAAAATTCCAAAACTGTATTTCTGTAGTAGTAGTCCTACAACAACATTTCCAGAACGGCATTCTGGGCTCACGTCTCCAGAACATCCAAGCGCACCTCCAATTTGAAAATGGACTTTGACCCAGATGGTAAAATTGGATCTCATCCTCCCTTGACCTTTCAAATTTCAAATTTTCAGCTATGAGATACCATCCGGAGTTCCATGCTCTCTCAGCCATTTTCAAAACAACATTTCCAGAACAACATTCTGGGCTCACGTCTCTAGAACATCCAAACGCACCTCCAATTTGAAAATGGATTTCGAACCAGATGGTAAAATTGGATCTTATCCTCCCTTGACCTTTCAAATTTCAAATTTACAGCTAGGAGATACCATCTAAAGTTCCATGCTCTCTCGACCGTTTTCAAAACAACATTTCCAGAACTGCATTTCAGGCTCATGTCTCTGGAACATCCAAGCGCACCTCCAATTTGAAAAAGGACTTTGACCCAAATGGTAAAATTGGATCTTATCCTCCCATGACCTTTCAAATTTCAAATTTTCAGCTGGAGATACCATCTAGAGTTCCATGTTCTCTCGGGCGTTTCTAAAACAACATTTTCAGAACTGCATTATGGGCTCATGTCTCCGGAACATACAAGCGCACCTCGAAATCAAAAAAAAACTTTGACCCAGATGCTAAAATGGGGTCTTATCCTCCCTAGAACTTTGAAATTCCAAAATTTCAATTGGGAAATACCATCCAGAGTTCCATGCTTTGTCGGCCGTTTCAAACAGGATTTCAAGAACAACATTTTGGGCTCATGTCTCCAGAACATACAAGCACACCTCCAAATAAAAAATAGAGTTTGACCCAGATGCTAAAATGGGGTCTTATCCTCCATGGAAATTTCAAATTCCTAAGTTGCATTTGGGAAATACCATCCGGAGTTCCATGCCCTGTTACCCATTTTCAAAACAACATTCCTAAAATAGCATGTCAGCCTCTCATTTCCGATTTCAAAAAGCCTACCATGGGTCCATCGAAAGAACCATTTGATCCAATGAGGAATGTTGCAAGTCCATCAGGAAGAAGGTAGCTTTCAGTCAATTTTAGCTACAGTAGAAGGGAAATCAGCTAGAAGACAAAACTGCTACAGTGACTGGCCACTACAAGACAGAATAAGGAAAAGATAAAGAATGTATTTTAAATTGATGAATATTGTGGGGTAGGTGAAGCCCTAATGTAATTGAATCTAAGCCACACAATGTAACTCAATCCTATCCATTCATTTAGACTTTGGAAAACTATAAATAGGGGTCTCCCCCTCATTTGTAAGTGGTTGGAGCTCTGTTGTAAAAACATTCTACAGTAATAGAAAGCATCATTGCATGATCTATGGGTGTTAATTTTGAGTTCTCTCATTATGTGTGCATGGTTCTACCTTCCAAGTTAGTTTTAGTTGTAGTTTCTTGAATGAAAGTGGTAATGGTGATTGTTGTTTTAGTATTTGATGAATTTCTAGCCCATACTTTTGGCACTTCTTAATGTCAAGCTGCTATGCAAAGTTAGCCTAGGCTTCTTTATTTGATTGCTGCTACCTAGTTCATTTGCATGTTCATGATGTGTGTATGCAAACTAAAAATCTGCAGTCCTTAGAAGATTGCACTAGTTTTATGTAACTGTAGGTTTCTCTTGGCCAAGCAAAACCCAGTTTAGGGAGTTTGTCTACTGTAGCAGCCTTCATGATCATTGTTCATTCATAGTTTCAGATCCAGGAACCTTTTCTCTTCCCTGCCCCTTTTCCATTTTTTTTAATAAGTAACCTTAGGCAAGGTTAATTGCACATTATAAAGCTAAATCCAATGATAAAATAGAGTTCAAGACTTCTGTTTGAACCTACAACAAATGCACAACAACTCTCCCATCTTAAGAACTCCATTTTCTGATCCAAATTTCCCACTTTGTAACTCATTCGTAAGTCCACCTTGTGATTCCAAAAAATCACATAAATCAACTGATATATTCCAAGCATCGTCAAGACTTGACGTCCGAGAGACCTTGGGATAGTGTTTTGCAATTTGATTGTGGAAGATTGTCTTTCAAGAGAGGTAATGCACCTACGTACTACCTATGTTGAGAAGTGTATAAAAACAACATCAACAGTTATCTTGCTTGTTAAAAATATATTAGAGTTCAATACAAATTTATGAGAGAAATAGCTAAAAGTAAATGAGCATTGTTGGAAAAACTTCACCTATAAAAAAAGAAGCTTAATAAACTTGTATAGTTAAATTTATGTTTCTAAAATTTAAAAAATCATATAGAATAATGGAGAGCAAAGAGGATACATAGTATTTTCACATGGCAGAACTCTTTCTTAGTGAAAAATCTAGCATATAATCTTTTTGTCCTATTACAAAAGCTTAACCATTCTTGAATACAATAATTCATCTCTCTAGTATGTGGGGAGTTCACAAGGTATTGACATAGTTCCTCAACACTTTTTAGTTGGTTGGATTAAGGATTTGGGTCTTCAATATTTGATGTTCTCACTACCCTAGGATATAGGATTTGGGGCAATAAATATTTAAAATAAATACACTAAATTAAATTAATTATTCAAATGAATCGTACTTATTTATCTTTTTATCAATGAAAAGTGAAATTGAAGATGTGTACAATGGATTAATCAGATCATTAAAACAAGGCTAATAAAAAATAATTCAAAATCTAGAAATTGATTATTTATTGTTCTCGATCATTTCTCCAAGTGTCAAATCACTTGCACAACTATGGATCTAACCAATACAACCATAGATCTAATTTAGAGCTTGGATTTGGAAATATGGGACATGGATATAAACTATGTTGTTCTTTGATAAGTAGGAGGTGTTTTTCGTAGAGTTTCAAATTGTGATATTTCTATTAGAATTCAACCATGTAATTTTATGAGTCAAAATCGTTGACCCATGTTTCATGAGTAGCTGTTCATAGGAACCCATCTCTCATGATAATGAATGGTCCACTTAGCACTCATTGTGCATCTAGGTGATGCTCACAGAGGTGAAGCACTAGGCCTTCCTGGGAGGTTACCCATCCCAGTACTACTCCAACTCAAGAACACTCAACTTAATATTAATACATGCTTATTTACTTTTCTCACCGACCTAGTGCAAATAAAACCATATATTTTAATAATGAAGTCATTTTCTTCTAGGGAAATATTTCCACATTTAATATCAGGGAAAAGATCATTTAACCATCACAATCTGCAACTCTTTCCATTTCATTTTAGCCCTCCAAATCGAGATCAATGCTTTTCTCCTCCATCAATTTTTTTTTTTTAAGACTATAGGAATCAGTCGGGTATCCATCCCCCTATAAACTGTAGACTAGACCTCATGGCCTCATGCATGCAACATGATGCTTTTTTTGGGTATATGAAGCCCAACAAACATCTGTCCCTTCAGTTTTCTTTGACCGTTCACATATCCTCTTGAAGGCATATTCTATATTTTCTATTGCATTGTATTGTTTAGTGATGTATAGAGATTAATAAAGATATTTTCCCTCTGCTTCCCATGGATGTAGCCTATATGGAGAACCATGTAAACTATCTGTGCTATGTGTATTTTTTATTATTATTGTTTATTTATCTTCACTTCATTTTTTTTTAACAATTGGTATCAGAGCTATGGAGAAGTATTGATTTTTTGGTTAGAACCAAGGAGTAGAGATGGAAGTAGAAGAAGAAGAAGGTGAAATTTGGGAAATGGATAATGGTTTCTTGTTTTGCGCTTCTCTGTACTTCTGATATATTTAATGGGTATAACTAATTTTATAGTTTCAAATGATGAGGTTGGTTTTGTCATTGAAGAATTTCTTGGCAATTTAGATTCAACTGCAGAAGAGGGTTTGAAGAATTCACTGGTTGAAGGAGAGACTATGGAGGTTGCCTTCTAGGATGAGAAGGATGCCTCCCTAGGAGAGGAGGATGTAGTCTTGTACTAGGAAAGTGAAGATAAACCCAAGGAAGAGCTCGACAACTAGGAGGAATACTTGAACAAAGAAATTATGTGTTTAAAGGAGGAGATTGTTATGCTAAGAGAGCAAATATATCATATGGAGAAGGAAAAAGAGAAATTTGTGAAAGAGTGGGAGTTTTATACAAAGAAAAGAAATAAAGAATTAAAGAAGGAATTGGTTGACTTGGACATATTCCTTACCAAACTAGGCATTGAGAAGGAAAAATGTGAAGCCAAAGAAGCTGAGAGTGCAACAGTGGCCAATTTGGAGGACTTCAAGAAGAAATCCCTTTAGGATGCCAGTGGCGAGAAAGGTCCAGATGAAAGAGGAGTTGCTGGAAATAGGCACGACAAGGGCTCTTCTGGTGCCAAGGAGGACAAAGGAGGTGATGATGCCAAAGGTCTAGTGGAGAAGATTGACACCATCAACACTGTGGAAGGTAGGTGGTTTCCACCATGTGACATTTTGGATGCCCTCTCAGATGGGTATGTGGGTCTTCGAGATCAGTCTAAGGAAAGAATAGAGATGTTGCTAATAATTGTGAAGGTGGAGGATATGCCAGTGGACAACTTGGAGAAGATTGCAATGGATGACAAGTTTTCTAGTGGGAAGCCGAAGAAAGTAAACTCTGATGAAGATAATATCGCACACCAAAGAGGGATGATGGTGTGGCAATAGAAGATGATGTTGTTGGGGCATCGAAAAGAGTCAAAGTTGTTGGGGCACCAAACATAGAAGATGAAGTGATAGAGGATGACGTTGCTATTGATTTACTGAAGAGTGTATTTTATGATCATAAGGCATTGGTGATTAATGGGAAACAAAGAATTCTCATTTCTAGTGGCATTCATTATCCTAGAAGTACCCTTGAGATCTTGCCAAATCTCATTAGAAAGGCGAAGGATGGAGGATCGGATGTGATACAGACATGTTTTTTGGAATGCGCATGATCCATCTCTTGGAAACTACTATTTTGAGGGGATATTTGATGAACCCAAGACAAAAGAGCCCTAGCCGACCATGGCGAATGAAAATTCATTCCAAGATGAGGCCACAAATGAGAAGGGTGATCATGCCAAAATGGCATCATTTATTGAGTGTACCCATAATGCATTAGAAAAGAAGGTCTGGGACGATAAGGGGAATGCAAAGAAGTTCCATTCAGATCTGATGAAGATTGCAATGACCACTCTGAGTTATAAAATCCTTTCACAGGTGTTGGCAGTTGATGCAGTCATGCGGTTTAAGGGTAGCACAAGTTTGGAATCAATACAGATGTCTCAATTGTTAAAAAATAATGATGCATTTTCTTTTTCCAACAACTTAAGTTATTTGAGCAAAGTCATGTATGCTTGCTTCGTGATAATGTATATGGTTGTTGGAGGTATGTATCCAAATAGAGACTGCAGTATTGGGGATTCTAGAGCACTATTATCTAGGGGAGACAAAATACCTCTATCTATTAACCATAAGCTTGATCAAGAGGATGTGATGGGTTGTATTGAAGCTACTAGAAAATGTTTTATTTTTTGGAATAGTTATCACATTGGAGGCATTCTTGCCATCTCTCGGGCCCTAGGAGATTGATTCTTGAAATGGTATGCATTTTTTATTCACCCAACGTAACTTGTATAGAATAGAAACATGAAAAAGTTGAGGCTAGTTTTGGATCTCAGGAATCTAACAGTGTTGAAGTTACAGAGGAAACAAAAGTAGTAAGAGAAGGCGTTCAACTATTATATTTTATTGAATCAAATAGAATTTGGAAAAGATTGATTCCCAGTGTTCGTGAACAATATTTGGCGAAGTTGAAAACTTCAAGTCTGGTCTTGATGTGAGTTTGAAGTGAAATATAGGGGATGATAATGCATGGTTGTGTCAGTTGGACTTCACAAGGGTGATTTTTGGGATGTGAAGCCCAACGGTCACATGACCATTCATATTCTCCCAGATTTATATAAATATGTGGAAGATCATGTATTCATTATTTTTTATTTTGGTGATTGATAATAAAGTGATTCCCTGCTTGAGAGTGGACGTAGGCAATTGTTGAACCACTATAAATTTGTGTCCCATGTCTTGTTCTTTATTTTTCTATTTTATTTTGTTTCTCTACTTGTTTAATATTACAATTGGTATCAGAGCCACTTGTGATGGTTCCTTGTTGGTTGGAATGTTAATGAAGCAACACGAGCAAGGCACTCATTCTAGTTATGCATTCATTTGGAGATTGTTCATGCAGTGGGAGTATTGAGCAATATGGTAGATGCATTGATGAAGAAATTATAATGGGAGAAGTTTGAGCATGTGTGTATCTGGAATGTTAACAAAGCGACGTGGTGAATGCACTCATTCTAGTTGTGATGTAGGTCTTGGTGTTTGGCTTTCAAGATGAAGTTGAATTTCTCTTGGTATTGTCAAGATGTGACAATGGGAGAGAAGTAGGGGAACGTCTAATATGTTGTAGAAGTTGCTCGACTTCAAGTGGGAGATTTTTGGGTATATGAAGCCCAACGAACATCTGTCCCTTCAGTTTCCTTTGACCGTTTGCATATCCTCTTGAAGGAATATTATATATTTTCTACTATATTGTATTGTTTGGTGATGTACAGAGATTAATAAAGATATTTTCCCTCTACTTCCCATGGATGTAGCCTTTATGTCAAACCATGTAAACTATCTATGTTATTTTTATTTTCTATTGTTATTGTTTATTTATTTGCACTTCTTTTTTTCTAACAGCTTTAGCCAATCAAACTAGGCTGACCACCCTATTTTCTATTGAATCAAACTAAAATAATATAGATTAACTATAGTTGAATACATATGTTTCTGATGAAAATTGTATAAAAAATACATTGAAAACATCTTACATAATTTTTATCAGAAATATATTTGTTCATTTACAATGAACAACATAAATCTCAATATCTCTAACAAATACAGTTCTTTAGAAAAACATGATCAAATTCGTATAGAAATATATAAGCATATGAAAAGAAGTTAGATTTAAACATTTTTAGTGTTATTTTTTAATTATACAAAACTATTGGTAGTGTTACAACTTAAATTAATTTCAATCTATTAAATTGATTCAACCTAAAGATTTCTGAATTAGATTATTTGAAGCTTTTTCTTCATCGATATTTCAACCCAGATCCATAATCCTTCACCAAAATAAACCAAAAAAAAAATAGTGAGAAACATTGATAAACCAATATTCACCATCAACACTGATAAATCCCTAGATGAAATTTGGAGGCAAGACATAGTAAGGGTAAGCCCTGGCTTACAAAAGCTGGCCATTATTATGGATGCTCCTTTATTCAAAAAGATTAAATCCTATGTTATGTGTGGGGAAGACCAAATGGGCCAAAAATTTTGTGGGATTAATTCTACAAAAAAAAGTTTCGCTATTTCTTCTCCTTTACATGATCTGGGAAATTGTAAGTTAACGCTGGGGCCTAGTAGTAAGTTTCATGATCTGTCCAAAATCCCCAACCTCCCCAAGGATCCACTTGAAGTCCAGCCTTCAGATTCATTCTCTTTTGAAGTCACTGCTAATTTGGCTCCATAGTCTATAGAGAAACCTGAACAGATAAAGGTTTCCCCTTTGGTGCAAAAGCCCCCGACCCTTGTTTTCTCCCTAGCTTCTATTAGCATTGAAAATGATCCAAATAAGAATAAGGTGGAAATGGGTAAATATTTCTTTGAAAGAAAGTTTCAAACTATCAAAGGTTGTGCCAGTGGATGATCAATTAATAGAAAAGGTTAAAAACATAATCAAATCAACAAATTTTGACTTCAACTGGGAAAATCAAGAGTGAGTTCTAATTGAAATAGATAATGATATGCTTAAAATAGAGAAAGGAATGGAATTTTCGCTCTCAAATAACCCTTTTGATGAAATTTCTCCAGATAACCTGGAAGATTTAGATCAACTGGGAGCGGTGAGTCCAGTTCTAAAAGGAAACCTTTGTATTTCTCAATCACCCCTCTCAAAAATCTAGTCCTCCTTTACGAAGTCCTAAGAAACGAGGACATAAACCTAAAGCTCAAAAAATCCAACAAGAGACTAATGCTAGAATTTAGACCACTCTCTTTTCTCCAACAAAGAAGAAAGGAACTTTTAGTCCTCCCTTGACTAGAGCAGGGACATCTAAGAGAGATTTGTAGTTCGATATTTCTGTTGGGGCTACTCCCCAAACAAAATCTCATGGGAAGAGGGGACAGGATGCCTCCCCTTAATGAAAATGAGGAGCCTTTCATGGAATGTTAGGGGTTTAAATGCCCCTAACAAGAGATGCTTAATTAAGTGTCAACTGGAAGTTCCAGATCCTGATATCATAATGTTGTAAGAAATGAAATTGAATTTGGAATCGGCTGATTCCCTCTTGACTAAATGGTTTCACTAGAATTTTTTCTCTTTCCCCTTGGATGGAGCTTTTGGGGGGTTATCTTTTCTTTGGAAAGAGAAATTTGTCCAATTCAAAGTACTTAATTCCTCTTCTCAATGTTCTTTAGCCCTAGTGAGGAGTAATTTCTCAAAGGTTAATTTTTGGTTAGTCAATATTTATGCCCCATCGAGCATATTTGAGAAACAAAATTTATGGGATTTCTTATCCCAGATTATTCAACCTCTAAGTGATAAGCTTCTCATTTTGGGAGGTGATTTCAATGCAATATTGGATTCTTCAGATAAGGTGGGTGGTATTATTCCTAATAAAATAATAATGGAAGATTTTAAAACCTTTGTTGATTGAAATTATTTTCTTGATAGTAAACCTCAAAATGGCACTTTTACTTGGTCTAATAAAAGAAATTTTGTTTGTCAAATAGCTAAAAGGCTTGAACCTTTTTTATTATCATCAAGTTGGTTGGATTTTGAAATTGATTCCTACTCTTCCATCCTCATTTATCTAGGCTCAAATCATTTTCCTATTCAGCTAGTGCTTCTAGAAGACCGAGCCCAAAATAAAGTTCCTTTTAAGTTTGAACCAATGTGGTTTAGGGATGAGTCTTTCCTTCCTATGATTCAATATTGGTGGGAAAACTCTCCTTATTTTTCTGGTTCTCAAATGTTTCATCTGGTCAAGAAATTGAACTTTTGAAAGGGTAAAATTAAGGAATGGAATATCTCCCATTTAAAAAATATTTTTGTAGAAAAAAAGAGATTGCAAGTAGAAATTGAAATTCCTAATGACCATATCATGGTAAATTGTATGAATTGTTTTTTTTTTTTATCTTAAAAAATATCTTACCTCAAATTTAGATAAAATTCTCCTTGGGGAAGAATTTTATTGAAGGAAAAAGTCAAGAGAGACTTGGTTATCAAAAGGGGATATCAACACTAAATTATTTCATGTTTCTGCTAAAATAAAGAGGAAAACAAATAGAATCTCTTCAATATTGAATAAGGATGGTTTAAATATTCAAGAGGAAAAATAAATTGGTAGTGAAGCTTTTCCCTTCTCCAAAGATCTTTCAACTAAACAAATTCAATTAAGGCCATCATTCCTAGACTCAATTCCAATTCTGGTTTCTCGAGAAGATAATGAATTTCTTTTTTCCCCCTTTTCTCTTGAGGAAACAAAGGTAGTATTTTTTGATATGTCTCCTAAAAAATCATCGGGTCCAAATGGTGTCACTTCATTGTTCTTTCAAACATCTTGGGACATCATAGGCAAAGATGTTTGGTTATATTTGGAAGAATCTAGGTGTAATAAGTCAATCTTAAAGGAAATAAACTCTATTTTTATTGATCTAATCCTATAATTTTACAAAGCCTCATCCTTTGCTGATTTTAGGATGATATAACTTTGTAATACTCTCTACAAAATCTTTACAAAAGCAATATCAATGAGACTTACAAAATGAATTCCAAAAATTATCTCAGAAGAGCAAGGGGGTTTCATTCCTGGGAGGGAGACAACAGATGTTGTGATAGTGGCTCATGAAATTTTTCATTCCATATCACAACAAAATATTCATACCATGATTTCAAAGTTAGATATGATGAAAGCCTATGATTGGGTGAATTGGGTTTTTTTATCAGTTGTCTTGCAAAAATTTGGTTTTTCTGGGAAATAGATCAAATGGGTTCTTTCATGTATTTATTCAGGAAGATTCTCAGTCCTAATCAATGGCTCTCCATATGGTTTCTTCTCCTTATCAAGAGGGATAAGGAAAGGAGACCCCCTTTCCCCTTTCCTCTTTATTATAATGGCAGAGGGTTTGAGTAGAGCTATTAAATTGGAAAACCTACTAAATGACTGGAAAGGCATTCAAATTCCCAATGTTCAGGAATCTCAAACTCATGGAATATTTGCAGATGATACTCATATTTTTGGACAAGCCTCAATCCCATAAGCCAAAATAATTTAAAATCTTCTTTGGGAATATTCAAAAGCTTCAGGTTAGATTATTAATCCTTCCAAATCCAAATTAATTCTTCTAAATGTGTCTCCCCTTATTGGCTAGAGATTATAAATTTTCTAGGGCTTTTAGTTGGGATCCCTCCATGTTCCTATCTAGGTGTTCCCTTTTTTAGTGACAAGGTTCTTCCAAATTTTTGGGAAGATTTTGTGTCCTCCATTTCAAGAAGAATAATGTCTTGGAAGCATAAGTGACTCTCCTTTGCTGGAAAAATACAAATGGTAAAAGTTGTTTTAAATGCCATTCCTATTTACTTAATGTCAATTCTAAAAGCTCCTGTTGCAACTTTGTCTCACCTAAAATCTATCCTTGGAACATTCTTATGGAGTGATAATGTTGGAGGAAAAGAGAGACTCCCTCTCATTTCTTGGGACAAGGTCTGCCTTTCCAAAAAACTTGGTGGAGTAGGGGTAAGAGACTCTAAGCTTCAAAACCTTGCCGTAGGAACCAAACTAGTATGGAGACTCTATCAAAATCCAAACTCAAGATGGGAAAAAATTATGTTTTAAAAGTACCTTAATTCTCTTCCAAGAGAAATTATTTTCACTATTTATGTTCTCCCTAAGGGCTCAACCATTTGGTCTTTCATTTCTACAGCTAGGTCAGTTATTCTTCAATGTCTCTCCTAGTTAGTCCATAATGGGAGAAAAGCTAAATTTTGGGAGGATTCCTAGAATGGATATACCACTCTTTCCTATCAAAGAGATTGGGGCCCTTTGATCTAGTATCTAAAATATCTTTTGGGTTCAACCATTGTAGATTACTTCTCTATGGATTTCTCTCAATCAGTTCCTTAAGCCAATTGGAAATTGCTAGATTCTTTCCCTCTCCCCTCCCATCTCAAGGAAACATATAAAGTGGAAATGGATAAAATATCTATTATCTTCTTGCATGAGGAGGATACCTTGATCTGGACTAAATCTAAATTAGGTAATTACATGGTCAAAGAGGGGTATAAGTCCCTTTTGTCACCTCCTTCCTTGGCTCCACTCCCTTACCCCCTTTTCTAGAAAAATGCATTCCTTCCTAAAGCCGGGGCTTTTTCTTCGCTTGTCCTTCATGATAGGGTCCTCACGGGTGCAAGGATGGATAGGTTAGGCATTACTACAACTTTTCCTTGTGTTCTTTGTGGCTACTTCTTAGAATCTATAGATCATCTTTTCTTGCATTGTCCTTTTGCCTCTCATTGTTGGTACTAGTTATTTCAGAAGTTGGATTGGTATTCAATGATTGTTCCTTCACTATTCTGCCATTTCAAATCTTGGCCTTTGGGTTTTCGATCATCTTTTTTCTCTTATCTATGGATCCTCTCCCCCTCATTACTTCTCTGGAACATTTGGCTAGAAAGGAATAACAAAAATTTTAGGAGTACTGCTTCCTCACTTGAAGATACTCTCTTTAAATTGGAAAATTCAATTATAGAGGTGGCTAGATCTCACATCTTTAAAAAAATTAACAATCTGAAAACATTTTCAAGCTGGGACAGTTTTATTATCAAAATTTGGCCATCTCTTAAATCTCTAACATTTCATGGTTCCATCACAAACAAGATGGACAAAATCAAAGCTAGATTAGAAGCCAAATGGATTCCTCCTCCACCAAACCTCTTTAAGCTCAATTTTGATGGGGCATCTAGAGGGAATCCTAGAATATCTGGCATTGGGGTAGTAATTGCAAATTCAGAGTAAAAAATTCAAAAAGCTATATGTAAGTTAATCCCTGATGGGACAAACAATAAGGCAGAATTGGAGGCTTTAAGCCTTGGTTTGGATTTGGCACATAAAATGGGTATTAAGCATATTTTGATTCAAGGGGATTCAATGGTTATCCTTAATGCAATAAAAAATAAAGGATCCCAGGTTTGGCACCTCGAGTATCATCTACATAAAGTTTTGTTACAACTTTCTCTTTTTTCTAATTATGAAATCTCCCATTGCTATAGAGAAGCTAATTATGTTGCTAACTATTTAGCCAATAAAGCAATTGATAATCTCTAGTTGCATGCAAAATTTTGTTGTATTTCCCACTCAGCCTTATCTGAACTTTCAAAGTTCATTCCAATCAGACTTTCAAATAGTTCTAACTAGATCATCGGTAGTTGTGAAAATGTATGTCCTTAATGTGGGCTTCTATAATCATTTTTACTTGCATCATGCCTAATTTAACTTATGATTTTATAATCATTATTACACAATGTTGGGAGCTCTACTTTTTAACCTTGTTTGTTCATGACCTTTGGAACATATGAATTGGTTCTTCACATGTTAATGTAGTTGGTTATGTGCTTTGAAAAGTGGAAATAATTTGTTAATAAGCTTTCAGTTTTGCGTGGTTGTGATTATATATCATGAGGTGATATCTCCCACTGGCTCCCCATACACGTGGTTTTTGGAGACCTCTCCTCAGCTTTGATTTCAAATCGGATTTCCCCTCTTTTGATGTTGTGTTATCATTTTGAAGTGTGCAGATTTTGTGTTTGGTTTTTATCCATTGCCAGGGGTTTTCTACATCTCTCCTTTTAATTATTTCTATGTATCATCATAGTTTATGGTTTTTTCTATGAGTTGGCTCACATATCTTTTTATTTATGATATAAATGGCTCATTTGGTAAGCATAGTATGTGGTTGTGTTATGTTTTCGTCTTCACCTCTTCAATAATATGTCTACTTCTATAGAGGATGCTTGGTACAAAATTTCAATTCTAGTGAAATTGAAGGACTTCTACGATTCCCATCCATTCGACCATGAGAAACTTGGTAAATTTTTTGTTTTGGATGATGAAGATGCTTTTGTGGCTTGTCAAAGGGTGGTGGGTAATCATTGGCTTAAACATAACAGCAGTGCCACCATTCATAAAGTTCTCTCTTGCTTTATTGATGTTTGTATGGATTTTGTTTTGGATGTGGAAATGGTTAAATTTATTTTTGCTAAATTTGTTCATCCAAATCTACTTGCAGCTTTAGATCTTTCTCAAGCTTTGGATAATTATCATTTTTTTGCAGGTGGTTTTCCTATTAGGGATTTTATTTCTCATAATGAATTAATGACTAATAGTTTTTGTGGAGATTTTTTGTGGATTATCAGGTCTGGAATTGCATGTGATGATTTTGTAAGGACTGTTCTTGATTGCAATGATTTGCATGAAAAGGTTTCTCCAAAAATACTTGCAACAGGAGTTGATGTTTTTTTGTCACTCCACTACATGTTTGATGTTGCAATAAGAGAATACTCTCCTAGTCAAAGACCAACTTCTAAAAAAGATAAGGAAAAGGATCCAAGTTCATATAGTCCAATGCCTCCTTCTCATTATGAGGCTAGCTCTTCCTTCTTGGAAGAAGACTAAGAGAAAGTTTGTTTTTGTTAACTTGTTTTTGCATAATCGTCTAGTAGGTGCTAGACTGGGGGATGGTGGGTGGAAAAACTTCTCAAATAGTGGGTAAACCTCTATTTTTGGTTGGGATTAATTGTATGCGATGTATACTCTGATTTTTTGGTCTCTCCTGCAAGTCAGGATCAATTTTTA
This sequence comes from Sequoiadendron giganteum, assembly GCA_007115665.2. Taxonomy (NCBI): domain Eukaryota; kingdom Viridiplantae; phylum Streptophyta; class Pinopsida; order Cupressales; family Cupressaceae; genus Sequoiadendron; species Sequoiadendron giganteum. Next base: position 863,444,677 of record CM021100.1, read on the forward strand.
AGGTACTAGTGTATTTTGATTTGAAATTTAATAAAAAAAAATTAGTGGCCTTGCCACTTTTATTGAAAAAAATAAAAATTACTTAATCACTATTCATAAATAAAATGGAAATTTACAATAACCTATTTTTATTGGGACATAATTCCATGCACCATCACTATGGATTTTTATGTATTTAACTAAAATGAAATCTTCCTCGAACTCCATGCCTTTCTCTGGAGATATTTTGAACCATAAGGTAATCTTCCCATCTCAGATTTAATTCACCAATGTCCACCCTTTACTTTTCTTTTTATAAATGATTCCAGTCGTATAAGCTTCTGAAACAAAACAAAAATATGATAGTAATACTATTTAACTGTTGAAAAACATCACATTAATGGACATACTATGAAACTTGTAAAAAATTTCAAAAAACTTAATGGAAAATTCTAAACTGTTAAATCAAATAATAATGCAATGTCATTTTATTTAAATATCATTGAATCCAATAAACAACAGTTGACAATAGTTTTAGATTTGATAGATTTAAATAAGAAACAATTAATTATTTTCATTAATTAAAATTTACTTGTTGATATTTAGAAAAACCATAAACAAAACGTGCACCAATCGTTCTCTCTTAGAAAGGACAATTGCTCAGTCACCACCAATTTGGAACAAATTATATATTTCTCCCTCTCGAATTTCTAAACATAATTAGTTTCAATGGTCTATCCACCTGAATTAATTTTTGTATTCATTTCTTTTGTTTTCTTCTTTATTTGTTTTACTTTGACATGTGTTGGATATGGTTGCATGTTTGTATCATTTTTTTTGTTTTATTGTTTGTTGTATAATATTTTTCTTTCTTTCTATTTGTCTATTCTTTCAATTTGTCATGTACCAGATATGATCTTATCTTTACATCATTTATTCTCATTTTCCTTTCATATTGTATATCATTTGTTTTTGTTTTTTGTATGTTGTATAATATTTTTATTTATTTCAATTTGTCTACTCTTTCACATTGTCATGTGTTAGATATGATCTTATCTTTACATCATTTGTTCTAGTTTTCCTCTCATACTATATATTCATTTGGTTTTTTTTATTTGTCTACTCATTTCATTTAGTCATGTGTCAGATACAGTCATATGTCTACTATCATTTGCTTTGGTTTTCATTTTACGTTGTATGATCTTCTATTTTTTCCCCCATTTGTTCACTCAGTTCACTTTGTCATGTGTTGGATAGGACCACATGTCCACATCATGTAGACAAATAATGAAATTCTTAACTTATGTTAGCTTTAGGAACATAACATGTGGGAATGTATTTCCCACGTTTAGTAAAATATTTTGTATTCAATTCACTCCACATTTTTTTAAATATGATTATTTTTATGTAAGTAGGGTATGGGGAGGTATTTATCATGTTTAGCCTTCAATATTGAAATTTTTTTTATCCAATTCACTCCACACCTTTTTGAATATTTTTTGAATAGGTGTAACACTATTTTATAAATGGTAACTTAAAGATTTATTCATAAAATTTAAAATTAAAATCGAATTATTGTCTATGTTGTGAAATAAAGTGAGATTAATAATTTTAAATTTTATAATTAAAAGGCTTAAATTGATTGCTTTTCAGTTCATACTATAATTTATTTAAAAAAATAAATTATTAAAGTAATCAATAAATATTTAAATAATTAGTATCATTATATTTTAATTATATTGTATTAGTAAAAATTAATCACTAGAAATATTTTATAATAAATATTTATTTGATTAATGTGATTGCATAAAAATATAATACAACACATCACAAAATGAGGTTTTTTATTTTTTTAGGATGGAAAGGGTTACCATTACTTTGGAACTTGGAATCTACTCATTAAAGCATAAAGGATGGACAAATTTTGTTAGATATTGTGGTTGCAAGTTATAAAAATTATTACTAGGGGGATCACTATAGCTGCAATACATAGTGATACATTTAAATGGATGGCTTAATACTTTCATCACTATGTGTTGCAATTAAGCAATGCATTTTCAAAATAACCCCACTTGCATGTATGTCAAGTGCCTTTGGGACGTGTCATGGACATTCGTCAAAGTATAATATAATTTATTAATATATTATATTATAATATATTAATACTAATATTTACATTAAATTATTAGTTATACTAACTTTAATATAAATATATAATCATGTAAATTCAAAGGAAATTAATTTCTTAAAATATATATGTATTAACATAAAAATTATCCCTTTTCCTGTATTTGGAAATAATTAACAACAAATGAACCTAATGTTGCTTTGATTCATTGTTGTAATGTGTTTAACACATTCACATTGAGTCTAGGGCCCCTTTTAAATGATAATATGTACTTAATTGTGCCTTATTCAAGGTGTTGTAAAGTATTTTCTTACAATTTCACACCAACTTAGGGATTTATTAATTAATTGTGGTTAATTGAGCTTAATTGGCCCTTTAATTCAAATTCAAGCCTTATTAATTGTATTTTTCAAGAATCTATCTCGACGCCCATTAATGATATTGCATGACATTTACATTGGCAAAGTTGGAGTCCTAGAAAATTGTGCTAGGACACATTTGCCAAAAGTGACGAATGAGTCCTCCTAACATAGGACACCCCTTTTTTGAATTTATTTGTGGTGGGATTTTAATGATTTTAAATCCTAGATATGATGTCAGCTTAGATTATTTGAATTTTGAGGTTAATCTTTAGATTTAGTATAAATATAAGGTTAATTCACATTATTTTACCTAGCAAGTTCAAGTGATCATAAGAGTACTTTCAAAAGAGCATCATAGAGCACTTCAAGAGAATTTAAAAGTCATTCAAAGGCAGATTATCCAGGTTTTATTGCAGCAATTCAAGATCATATTTGAAACCTTGAAAATGGTTTTTCCCTCTCTCTTGAGCTTCTAGGGTTTTGCACCTAAAAAGAGAGGTTATTTTCACTATTTCACTCAAGAACAACCCTTGAGACTCCAATGCAAAGGTGATTGAAATATGAAAAAGGGTGTGTTCTAGGGGATGGAATGATGTAAAATGAGGGTTCACCACCAAGTTTAGACTTGGAAAAGAAATGTTTGAAAACACAGCATAATATGCAAGATGACCTAGAAATGCAAGCAAACAACAACAAAAAATTGTGAAATTGGAGATGTGCACTTATAAAACTAGAAAAGGTAGAATGAAGGTCTAAAACCCTATAAAATTCACTATTGAAGCCAACTAGGACTCAGTCGCCAAGCTGGGTGAATCAGTCCAATGTTAGGAAAACTGTGTTGGAATAAGTTTCAAACAAAAGGGTACTCAGATCTACAAAAACCTCTCACAAACAGTAGTAGTGGGACTCATTTGCCAATAGTGGTGAATTAGTCCACTTTTGGATTTCTAGAAATTCAAATTTGTATTTTGTAGGCCTCAGTTTGATCTTCTGATCCCAATTCAGATCCAGGTCAAAAACTGCTAAATTCAACCTATAGGTCTTCTCCAAGCTCCTCCAAGGTTTGTTCACAATCTTGACAACTTTGATTTTCTTTGACAACTTGATGACCAAATTTCCAATCTTACTCTTTGATAAATCTACAACCAAGACCTGCAAATCACATGCAAAGAGAGGGAAAAATGGTTGTGGGGTTAGAGATGACCACTTTTCCAATCTTGCTCTTTGGTAAATCTGCAATCTAGACCTACAAATCACATGCAAAGAGAGGGAAAAATGGTTGTGGGTTTAGAGAATGGGGGTTTTCTTCGGTCAAACCCCTTGTTGATAATTAAACTTTGAAATAGAAATCAAGTGAAAAGGAGATTGATGAATGAACAAAAGGTGATGTTGAAACTCACCAAACCCTTGCAATAAAGTGTTTCAATTATGCTTGAGATAGCCACAATGTATTTTGTTCTTGATTCTTGCTTGAAGGAGATATATCTTGAATGCAAAGCTTGCTTGGATTATAAAATCTAGAAAACAATTGTAAGGACAATAATAAATATAAAGAATGTGATCTTTTACATGGTGATTGATCTTGAAGAATTCTCTTGAAAGCTTGATAATATACCCTTCAAAGCCTTGAATGCTCTTGCTCAAATGAATGCTTGAATGATTTAGGAGTTCTAGGATGATAGAATTGCTAGGATTGAAATGAGTGAAATAACCTTGTACTTATACCCAATTATGTAAGAATTCTCAAAATTACAACACTACAAGCAGACATTTGATCTTGGAGAATAAAATCCCACCAAATATTTAAATTAAATTTGATTTTTGAGTTAAGGGAACTCATTTGCTACCTTGGGAAAATGGGTCCCACTTAAGGGGACTCATTCACCCAGAATGGAAAATGAGTCCCACCTTAGGATTTTGAGGTGGGTTTTGGGGGGTTTGATGTTTTAAATGCCATTTGTCAGAATTATCCTCAAAAATACACCAAAATAAGGCTTGTGGATTTAAAAAGGGGCCAATTAAAGCATAAGGGAGCCCAATTATTAATGACAAGCCTAGAGGAATGTGAGAGTATGTTAAAATTATTTCCAACACACCAAATAAGGCAAGGCTAAGAGAAATTATGATGAAAATAAAGTTAATTATGCTTAGAAATCCTAGAAAAGTGTGAAAGTGTATCACAACACTTTACAACACCTTTACAAGGCATCATTAAAGTACACTAGTTCAAAAGAGGCCAAGACCTAATGTGAATGTATTATCCACATTACAACACTAAATCAAAGACAATCTAAGCCAAAATCCACAAGAAGGATCTAAACAAGCATGAAAAAGGCTAAGGACCCTTTTTTCGACATTACATTTAGCCCTCACTTTAGTGAGAGGATGGAATTTCTTCAAACTCACACTAAATTAGACAAACAGAGGAAGGGTTCCAATATACTCATGCTATTAAGATGAGACAACAACAATCAAGAGGGATGATCAAGCCCCTGGGATCAAGATCTCATGATGAACCAACATAAACATAAAGAAACACACATGAAAATGATATGAAGAACAGCGACAAGGCCAATCATACAATGCCAAAGACAAAAAATAGATAAAGGATAAAGTTAGAACAAGCTTTGACCTTTTTTCCAACACGATGTGGATCATATCTAGGTTGTTTATCTGAGAAAAATGCATACTCACTCTGAGGAGATGGAACTCATGGTTGTCTTCCGGGTGAGAAGTCAAAAAAGGGTGAGAAATATACACTCATGGATGGTATGTACTCACACACACACACAAGTGGCTATGGGGAAATTCATGTTGCTCGTTGGGCTTCCCACTCAAGCCATACCAAAGTTATACCTCCTGATAACTTTAATAAGGCACCACACAAAAGGAAGTCATTTGGTTTTCAAGCTTCATGAGACAAGCCAAAATTTGTATGCTTGGAGCTCATGAATAAATAGGTTCGCTCCATAGGCATGCAAGTTATGCTATGCAAGGTGGCTATATAAACAAATGTAACATGCATAAATGTTCAAAATATTCTTGCTTAGTTAATGTGAGGTCTTTAACTTAGGGAACATTGTGCCTAATGCCTCCAAGAGAAGAGCAATCAAATAATATAAAATTCACAACTTAGGGGATGTAGTGTGTCGCATCAAGCCACTAAGAGGAATGTAATATTCTAAGAGAGATCACATGCATGAAGGAAATTACACCCAATGTCATCCACAAAGCAAAAAATGCATCGTATGAATCAAGAAGACTGCACTAAGAACCACGAAAAGAGAAAAATACAAAAGAAATAATGCCAATGTATGCCCCCACTTTAAATAAATTTCTAAACACCATGTTGTGAGAAATTACTTTAAAGTAGAAAATGAAAAATTTTAACAAGAAGAGAGACATGAGAGCCAACTTGGAAAGCCATATACCAAGTCATATGTTTCTGAGTAAGGCTACATCATGCAAGAGGGAAAAATAAAATAGAGAGGGGTTTCCCCCAAAATGAAAACACAAAAAACATAAGGGATCTATGGATTTGGGGTCAGTATGTTCATTGCTGAAAGGTTTTGTAAGGAGAGATTGGAACTGTCATCATGCCCAAAATACACATAGAACTAGAAGAATGATACAAAGAGAGTGAAAAGAAAAGAGAAACCTCTTGGTTCAACATGAAAGATACATAGGGTGTCTCGATGCCTTGCGTCATCCCCAAAAGGAAAACACAAGACAAGAAAGATAAAGATGAAATAAAAAAGGAAAAAAAAAAGAAATACTTTTGGGTCAACATGAAGGAGACATGAATGTCTCAATAACTTGCGTCATCCCCAGAAGGAAAACACAAGAAAATAATGATAAAGATGAAAAAGATAAAGTGATTCACGACATAGAGAAGAATGAAGGTACAAATAGAGGAATGTCACAAAGAGAGAAAATAGAACATTATGGGGGATCACATTATGCACATGCAATGACACAAAAGATAATTGAGAAAGAAACAATGAAAAATACTAGTAAGGAAAATGTGAGTCAACCTATAAAAAATTCATCTACCTCCAAATCATGTTCCATGTATAGTGTAAGCCGGTGACTAGCCAAAGGGACAAGAGAAAGTGATGAACTAGGAGAAGCTCCATGTTCAAAAGATTTTTCATTTAAGCTCATGGAAGAGAAAATTAATGTGTTCAATTCATTATGCACCTCTTCATCAATTTTGGCATCCACGTCATCATCATCTAAGTTAATCACAATAGGAGGTCATAGGATAATATCCATAGATGATTTCAACTCTTGTTATGGAGGATGCATGGAAATTTCTTGCTATGACTAGGTAGGAAGAACATCATGTGTTGCTTAAGTCAAGTTTGGGTCTTTATTTTCTCTTAACTCATCATGGAACTTGTGAGCAAGGGAATGGCATCTACATCTATGCTCCCTAGCACCTCTATTTTATTTAGTTTAGTTTTCAATTTGTATAGGAGTGGGTTGATCAACCATAGGTTGATTCTCTTCCCTAGGGGGAGGAACAAAAGGAACCATGGGGGGTTGTTAAACCTCTTTCTCTTTGATTTTTTAAACTTGTTTTATTCCTGGAGGTGTGGCAGGGTTGGTTTCATTGTTTCTTGGTTACTTGTAACAGGTAGACAAGTTTTTTTTTTTAGGTTGGTCCTGGTTGTTTTGGTCTTGTTTAGGTTCAAGCATGGTAGGCTCGAAGGTGGATGGGGACATGTCTTGAAGTGATAAATTTTTTATCTTCTTTACCTTGAAATTTTTATAGGAAAAGAAAAAGAAGTCTTCTCATGGCTTGATAGGTTCTATGGGCTCGAGCCAAAAGGCATCTAGGGAAAAGTTTCCTTTAGATGACAAGGGGTTTAAGCCACTATGGTGAAAAATAAATATCTCATTATCAAAGAGAAACTTCAAGCATTTATGCACAATCGAAGGGATGAGTTTCATCGAGCATAGCCATGGGTGGCCAAGCTTCACATGAAATTGGTCCGACTATGGGATGATGGAGAGTGTAACATATAATGTTTTCGGTCCTATGTGTAATGGTAGGGTGATCGATCCAATTGTAGGGCACACAAAACCATTATGTGTCTTGATCAATTCTCTCGATTTGTCATAATCATCTTGATAGAGCTGATGCAAGAGTGGGAATTCCTCAATGATCATGTTCTCTCCATAGGCAGGATCTATTAATATCCCATTAGTGGGATTATCATAGGTATTTCCAGCTATGTAAAGAGGACCATCAAGAAAATTTTTAAGTATGTATTTAGAGGATAAATCAATATCAAGAGGACTCTTAGTTCGGCCCTTATGAGGGATGACGTATATCACCCCTATCATTCCATCAATAGGATTGACATTAATTGCATTATTTGGAAAAACATTAGTGTGCTCATCATTTGTATCAAAATTCATCACATCATTCTTAGGCATGTCGCTAACTTTAACAAATGAGATATTATACTTTGGAATGGGATTGGTAAAGATTTGTAAGTTTTGGTTCAAAGGGGAAACAAATGTATTTCCTTTCTCATTAATACCTACAATGGATAGACAACAAAAATCAATGAGGTATTGCACAAGATTTTCAAGATGCTTACAATGTTCCCTGTCAGGTCCATTCTATCAATGAAAATGGCAATAAGCATTTTCTTTAAAGTTTGAAGGAAAAGGCTTATTAGGGTCAAGTTGTCTAATGGGAGGTAAGGTAATCATTTGTTGGTTCAGGAGTTGGGACATGGTACTATGAAGGGTGTCAGGTAGGGGAGTGAATTGTATTTTTGGATCTCCATAACTAAAGGGCATTGTGGCTTTGACAACAACAACTTGGTTATGGACATTTTGTGTTTGTTGTTGAGGAGGGTTGAGCTGAAGGAACCCTTTATTTGGTTTTCTAAAGGGTTTGGAATTTTTTTTGTGTAAATTCTCAAATATTTCAGCTCGGCTAGAAGTGGACTTTGTATCGTGATTAGAAACTAAATTTTGGTAATCTCGAAGAGCAGTACACAAGTGCATGAAGGATGGGAATTTCATCATGATAAACTTGTCTTGGATTTTGTTTTGCAAGTTTTCTATAATCATATTTTGAAGATGTGGGTCAGAGATCTCGACATTGACTTGGGAATAAAGTGATTGATAGTAGGAGATAAAGTTAGTTATCTTTTCTTCCTCTTTTTTCTTACATCGCATCAAGTCGGATAAGGTCAGCTTAGGAGTCATCTGTACTTGGAAATGATTTATAAATGCCTCAACAAGTTCATCAAATGAACGAATTGAGTTATTTGGTAAAGAAGATAACCAATCCAAGGAAATGTATTTCAAGTTCCTAGGAAATAGTTTTACCAAAATTTTATCATCAAGGGCAAAGTCACTACATAGGGTAGTGTATGCATTAACTTGGTTAGAAGTGTTGCAAGTATGGATGTGGTTGGTTTTGTTGTCATTAATGTTGTCATTGATCTCAATAAAATTCAGTGTGATTGTAGATGGTATTTGTATAGTTGAAATACTCTAGAAGTGTTTAGAGTACATGGAGCTATATTTATGAAGTTTTAGTTGCTTTTTTTCCAAGTTCATTTGAGAAAATTAAGAAATAATGAGGGCAGTGTTGAGTGTGTGCTCTAAGTGTTCTCTAGTATTGTTCTATGTATTTATTTTGTGTTGATCCTATGCATGTGAGGATATGTGGTATTGTTAATGAGCTTTAATGGATAATATCCTAAGTTTTAGCTTCTAGATCGATGGAGAATGAAAGATGTGTTCACCGCTGTGTGAACTGGTTTGGTAGAACTATTTGTCTGTGGACTGGGAGAAATGTTTTTGCTCCGCAATTTTTTGGTGGTTTTTTTTAGGTCTTTCAGATCTGAGAGATGACATATACTGATTTTTTCAATATTATGGAAAATGTTCTTGTGATTTGGTGCTTCGAAATACTTGCTCTAGAGCCCCTGTGTGTTGTCGGTTAGCTCAGTTAGATTGTTGAAGAATTTTTTATGCATCAAGACTATTGCATTTGTTGTGAATGTATCTAAAGGTCTCTAACAGATGTTAAAATATCTGGTGAAGTGTGTTGGGTGATCCACATGTGATCATCTTGTTGGAGATGTGTGTAATTTAAAGATTATTGGTGTTTTCATTAGGTTTGGTTGACCTAGTGTCTACACATTACATAAAGATTTGCATCGAATTAAGGAAGTGTGTGATTGATTCAAGATATTTTTTGGGTCCTAATTAAATGTGTAATTGGTCCTCTCTCATTCCTATTCACCATGGGAATTTTGAGCAGCTGACCTAATTTGAATTTGTAAATTGAAGGATGTATAGCCAACCTTAGAAAAAGCTTCATGGTATAAAATCAAGTCAGGAAGTTGTGAATTGGAAGACAAGCAAGTGAAGTGTGTGTAAGATAAAATAAAGGAAATAGTACTTTGATGTGTTAGATTTCTGAAAGTATTGACTTGATGGTTTCTACAATCTTTTGATCAAGTTCTGAATGAGTGGAACATTTTGTGGTGGATCTATATTTAAATTTTCTTTATCTATAGGTAGTGAGCCTCCTTGTGGATAGTGATTCCTATTGTAGGTAGTGAGCCTTTGTATCTAGGCATTGAGCCCTCTGGCAGTGAGCCTTTGTATCCATTATTGCATTATTACTGTATGGTGAGCTAATTCTCACTGTGGTTTTTCCCTCATTTGGTTTTCCACATAAATATGCTATCTCTGGTGTTTGCTTTCTATTATTTGCATTTCATGTTTACACTTAATAATAGACTGAGTTAAAGTGGAATTTATTAAGGTTAGAAGTATTAAAGTAATTTGATACAACTGAATCACCCCCCCCCTCTCAGTTTTCTTGTTCATTTCAACAAGAAGGATCTTTCTTTCCTCCATATTTCTCAAATCTAGGCATCTCTACATCTTGTGGCATTGGTGTATGTAGTATCTCCAAGGATAATGGACTACTCTTGACATAATGTGTGGGTGGGCTGTTTTGATTTTGGTTGATGGTGGAAACATTTTTTTGAAGGGATGACATCGTTTGGAAAAGTTGATGTATGAGACGGTCATTTCTTGTGTTATGAGAATGAAATGAAAGTGGTGATGGAGAGTATGTGTTTGTGGAACAAGTGAATGTAATGCTAATAGGTGGTAAGGTAGTAGGAGCTATAACATGTGATGCCACATAGGAACTAGGGATTCTAGCTATAATACCTAGGGAAGGAATCACATTACTAACTTGTTGCATTGTTGTGACTTGAGGAGGGGTGTAAGTAGGAATTGAGGGTATTGTTGTTGGAGGAGGAATTTGAGTTCCTCCTTGGCTTGAAGAATTTTTTATGAGGAAGGGGCAACTAGAAGTTGAGGGAAGATGCTTTCCAAAGATTTGCATTATGTTTTTCACAAGGTCAAGGCCATTTTTAGTTTCAATCATATAGTGAATGTTTTCAATTGTAGGAATTGCAGTGGTTGAAATGTTTTCAAGGCTAATTTGATGTTGTAAGTTCACTAGGTCCTCATGAATGTGAATTATTTTTTCTTGTCGAATGCTATCATTCTTTGGTTCAACTTTCATGCTATTTGAAGGAAAAGAGTTACCTAGGGTGTTATCCATGGCTAGTGTACTGGTGTCAATACTAGGAGCAGAAGCTCTATATAACCCAAGATACACAATGATTGTGCTATCGCAGGATGACATGAGTCTCGAACTTCTTCTCACTATGGTATTAGCAATAGGACACCACACACTCATGAACAAGCTATTAAATGTAGGGTGGGTGAAAATGAAATGTAAACTAATAAGAATGAAATGCTCGTAATTGAAATTTTGAAAAGTAAAATTGAAATGAAGAAGCAACAAACAAAAACTCAGAAAATGGATTGTAAATGACAAAAAATGCAATGTAAAAGATCAAACTAGAGATGTGCACCTAGAAAACTAGAGAAGGCAGAATGAAGGAATCAAACCCTAGAAAATTCATTGTTGAAGCCAACTGGAACTCATTTGCCAAGCTGGGTGAATAAGTCTAGTGTCGGGATAACTGTGCCGGAATAGGTTTTAGACAGAAGGTTACTCAGATCTACACAAACCTCTAACAGATAGTAGGAGTGGGAATCATTCACCAATAGTGGTGAATTAGTCCACTTCCAGATTTATGGAAATTTAAAGTTGTATTATGTAGCCCTTGGTCTGCTCTACTACTCCCAATTCAGATCCTGGTCTAAAACTACTAAATTCAACCTGTAGGTCTTCTTCAAGCTCCTCCAATGTTTGTTCACAATCTTGACAACTTGATGACCACTTTTGCAAACTTTCTCTTTGATAAATCTGCAACTTAGACCTACAAATCACATACAAAGAGAGGGGAAAATGGTTGGGGTTTAGAGAATGGGGGTTTTCCTTGGTCAAACCCCTTATTGGTAATTAAACCTTGAAATAAAAAGCAAGAGAAAAGGAGATTGATGAATGAACAAAAGGTGATTTTGCAACTCACCAAACCCTTACAATAAAGTACTGCAATTATGCTTGAGATGGCTAGAATTGATGTGATTCTTGATTCTTGCTTGAAGTTGATATATCTTAAATGCAAAGCTTTCTTGGATCATGAAATCTACACCACAATTTTAAGCACAATGAGAAACATAGAGAATGTGATCTTTGACATGATGATTGATCTTGAAGAATGCTCTTGAAAGCTTGATAATCTACCCCTAAAAGTCTTGAATTCTCTTGCTCAAATGAATTCTTGGATGCTTTAGGAGTGCTAGGATGATAGAATTTCTCAGATTGAAATGAGTTAAATAACCTTGTATTTATACCCAATTATGCAAGAAATCCATAAATTACAACACTAAAAGTTGACATTGAATCTTGGAGAATAAAATCCTGCAAAAGATTTAAATTAAATTTGATTTTTGAGTTAAGGGGGACTCATTCACCATATTGGGTGAATGGGTCCAACCTAAGGGGACTCATTTTCCCAAAATGGTGAGTGAGTCCCACCTTAGGAATTTGAGGTGGGTTTTTGGGGCTGTGACATTTTAAATGCCATTTGTTAGGATTATCCTAAAAAATACACCAAAATAAGGCTTGTGGATGCAAAAAGGGGCCAATTAAAGCATAAGGGAGCTCAATTATTAATTAAAATCCTAAAGGAATGTGAAAGTGTGTTAGAACACTTTACAACAAACCAAATAAGGCAAGGCTAAGAGAAATTATGATGGAAATAAAGTTAATTATGCTTAGAAATCCTAGAAAAGTGTGAAAGTGTATCACAACACTTTACAACTCCTTTACAAGGCATCATTAAAGTACACTAGTTCACAAGGGCCCAAGACCTAATGTGAATGTGTTATCCACATTACAACACTAAATCAAGGCCAAACTAAGCCAAAATCCACAAGAAGGAGCTAAACAAGCACGAAAAAGGCTAAGGACCCTTTGTTTGACGTTACAATATCATCATGTCAAAGGCATAATGCATCAAGCATGTGGTTGAGCTAATGTGTGTTGATGTAGTATTGAATATCTATTTGCAAGAATTGTTTCACATCAAATTGAAGATCAAGATCTACATTCTACATGGCCACTTCATGTTAGTTTGCAAGTTTACATTCCAAGGTATCTTCATTTTATGTTTCATGTTTCATTCTTCTATTTCATTATTCCATCATAAGGTTTAATTAACTAAATGGGATTTGACCAAGGAAAACCCCTATCCCCTAACAAACAACATTTTTCTCCTCTTGAATGTGTGTTTGCAAGATTTAGATTAAAGAGCAAGATTTGGAGAAAATTTGTCAAAGTTGTCATCCATATTACAAGAACATGAAAACAAGGCTATAGAATTTGTTTCATGTTTTTTGGAGCTAAGCACCAAGGAGCTAGAAGTGCAAATATTGAATAACAAAACCTAGATCTTAGTTTTTAGAAACCCTAACAAGGACCCATTCGCTAGTAAAGGCGAATGAGTCCTTTGTGACTTAAAAATAAAAAGTTTTCAATAAGGTACACATAGTTTTAGCCTCTCAAAACTTCCCTTATTGTTTCTATAATAGTTAGGAGTGTTTTCTGATTCTTATCTACATCATATCATACACAAAACTGCATGTTTTCTGAGAAAACTTAGTGGTTCATTATCTTGATCAATTCATTTTGGTAAACCATACATTTTTCTCCTAAACATAATGGTCAACCCGACCTATTGAATATTGTAATTTTCTAATTTTGGAGTCCTTCCTTACATCCTAGGTTATATATTGTATTCATTTTCATTTATTTGAACTGAATTAGATCTCATCTAGGGTTTTCTACTTTGCATTCAAACTTGCATCTCATCTAGGGTTTTAGAATTGCATTGTTTTGCATTCTTTAGTTCTAAAAAAATACAAAAATAAATCATTCATTTTGCATATCATTTAGATCTCATAATTTTTCATTTGAAAAAGGCTTGAAAACCAATTAAAAATAGTTAATAAACCTTAACCTAGGACCCATTTGCCACTTGGGGTAAATGAGTCCCAGATCAGGCTTGACCTGCATTTTTCAGGCATCTAAAACTCACTGAAAAACACTTAAAAATCAGTAAAAACATTTCAAAAATACTCATCCAGGACCCATTCACCACTAAAGGCAAATGAGTCCCTCATCATGTGCTGATCTAAATTTTCTAGATTCTGAAGTCTCTATTTTATGGTTTTGTTTGCTGCTGTTACGTTTCTGTTTCAGTTTTCTAATTTTTTGTTTCATCAAATTCATTGAATATAGCTTAATTTGTTTCATTTAGTGCACTTTCAAAATTCAAAATGGCATTTACAACATTTAATTTTCAGATTGTTTCATAGTGTAATCAACAAATTACCTTGGTCAAAATCTGAAAATTGCAATTACACATTTCATTCAATGTTATTGCATTGCATTTTAATTCTCTTTCCATTTTGAGATCATATAGATATAGATTACTTTTCACAAATTTTAGTATCTATCTTTTCCAATTTTGCAAAGAGAAAGTTCATTAATAAGAATGCTAGTCATTCATTTAATACATTTCCTAGTTATGAGAGTCTCTTAGTGCAAGAGAGTGAAAATGTTGACACTTTCCTTAATTCCACACTCCCTCATGTGAATGGAGTTTCTATACCTGCACAAACAATAACAACAAACATAACATTAGATCAAAATGCAAGTTAGAATCAACATTCCCCATGAAATTAGATTGAAACAACAAAATAGGAAATAAAATGAAGAACAAAACAATAAAAGCTAATGAAATCCTATTCCAATGGACAAACTATCAATCCCATGTGGGAATTGGTGCCATTTTGATGTGGAAAATGGCCCTTTCCCAACTCCTTGATGTGATTTGATGATCTTTGATGATGACTTCTTGATTCCTTGATGCAATGTGATGATAACCTTGATAAATTTGATATAAAGCTATGAAATTAGAATGCAATGGGTGGAATTGTGAGTGAAATTGAGTATAGTATACTTGCTTGGATTGTGGATGATCAATTCAATAGGAGAAGCCCTATATTTATAGATTTGAAGAATTGAAGAATAAGCAAAATGGATGAATGTGGGATAGAAGACCAACCAATGAGATGAGGCCACTTGTCCACATGTGATTGGAGGAGGAATGAGCACATTTGGATGAATGTGCACATAAATATGGTTAGGTGGATTTGAATTTGTTGAGTTGACAAGTTTAGAGGGAATAAGAAATGGAGTAAATTCCACTTGGCTCAAGGCAAAGGATATGTAAGAGGCCTCTAATGCCTTGTTGGATGTACTCATCCCTTTTGGAGGGATTTTCAAATTTGAAGAATATTCCCTTTTGATACCAAGCTGATGTAAAATAGATGAATTAATAAATCAATTAAATTTATTTATTAGTGCAAGTTGAAAAATCTAGAGGATTGAAGTGATTAGGATTAGATTTAATCATGATTTGATCAAATTAAGTAGAAATTAGGTGATTTGACAATTCTAACTTAGATTTTAGGATTTACTTAAATAAAAGTTGAGAGGAATAAGAGATTTAGATTTAATTAAATAAAGATTGATTAGGGATGTTGTTAGATTTAATCAAATAAAGATTAAATTATTTAATTTAAGGAGATGACTTTAGAGATTTAATTAAATAAAGTGAATTATTTATTTAAAAGAGAGACTATAGGATTAATTAAATAAAATTATTTATTTAATAATAGAAGATGATGAATTAAGCAAATAAATATGATTTATTTAATTAAGAGATGAAATGTGATTATTAGAAAAAGATGATTTAGGAAGAAACAATGTTAGTAAGCTTAGGATCAGATGTGTAGGATTGAAAATGTATTTTTTCTGTGTTTACATTTTGGCCCTCTTTGAAGCAATGTACCTGTTGCATTGATTCAAAAAAAATAAAAAATTTAGATGCCCCACTACTGCCCCAACGAAAAGGATTATGCTGGTATACTGCCCCCTCGAGAGATCGAACAAAAATTTGGATTTTTGGGTGATCTCGCAAAAAAAGAGGACAAGATTCCCAATAGGTCCAAAAAGGGTCCGGGATGCCAGAAAATGTGCCAAAATGCCAAAAAAAATGCAAAATAGCCCTCGGTTGGACAAAAACGGGTTTGGGGGTCCAAAACCCTAGTTGGATGGCTAAATTAGGTTAAAAAACCCTAATTTTTAGGCGTAAATAGACCCCAGGCAATTACTGTCAAATCATTTTCACACTTAACCTTTAGAGAATTTTCCATTTTGAGCTCTGAGATTTGATTGAGATGGTGCAAATATTGCTTCCATGACACGCGTTGGAGCGGGTACGAGTGCACCAGCTGCTAGCCGACGCAGGACCAATGGTATGTACCCCTTCCTTGACTTTTCATTTCATTTTTTTTCATGCAATAAATAGGCTCAAAGTCAAAATCGATTCAAGTGGCACTAGATAGTGTGCCTGAAAATACAAAATCGACACCGCGTGGCCTCAAAGTGCACCGCATATGCGTAGGGCACCGCTGTGAGCCAGTTTAGAAATTAGGGTTTAGGGCTAAAGTCGGCCGCATGTGAGTAGTGCGCCACGGTGAGCCTTTTTGGATTTTAGGACTTAGAGGCGCAATCAAACTACACCATGGCAGTGCAATTTGGAATTTGCAAACTACGCTACAATTGCAAACAATTCCACATTTGTTGTTTAAATTGTACGAACTTAGGATGAGAGCCTGATTTTTTTGGAAACCTAACATTCTGAGTTTTCCTATGTAGGAGGAGCTTGAGATATTACATTCTCGAGAGCACAAATGCTTGGTTTTTAGCAAATTATATGGGTTACACGAGCTGCTCTAGGAGCACCTTGGGGCCATAGTAATTTGGTATGTCACCTATGCCCATCTCATTCAAACACACCTAGGGATGATGACAACCCTAGTAGAGAGGTGGCATAGTGAGACATTTTCGTTTCACTTGCCCACTGGTGAGGCCACAGTCACTCTAGAGGATGTCTAGTGCATCCTACAGTTACCCAAACATGGAGAGAGGGTTATCTATGATGTGGATGTAGGGAGGGATATGAGTTACAAGTTCATGGAGCTTGAGGCTATCGTCTTCTCCGAGGGGTAGATTGATCTAGAGAGATACTAGGGCACAATGCCCACATTCAGACTTATTCTTGCAGCTATTATATCAAGGCTTGTACCTCTAGATCGGTGGGGTTGATACTTCAATCCAAGGTGGGGGCTAGCATGGGAGTACCTTGCATGGGGGACAATGATGTTGTCCTCACTCTACAGAGATTTGCATGAGTCACATACTTAGATAGCAGGGCCATTAGGGTCGGTGTTACTTTTTTGCATGTCTGGGCATGGGAGCACATTTTAGTGCTTCGCCCGCAGGTCACAGTGGTTTCCTTGGAGTTAGATGATCCCATTGTTTGGAGGTACAGAGGGGCTCATATTACCTTTACAAAAAAAAGGGCAGGTGGCATTGCCCATTGGCGGAGGGTCATCGATGATATGATAGTATTTACCTGGAGGACTTGGCTTGGCATGTATCCTTGGTTTGATGATGCACAATAAATCTTTTTTGCTTGGCAGGACAAATTGATGTAGGGGTGAGAGCACAACATTATTGAGAGATATCTATCACACCGAGTAGCCAAAAAATTTGGTGATATACAGGATAGATCTGATGACTAGTACGTGGCCATCTTTGTCATACCATGAGGGAGACTACATTGGGAAAACCCATCTTAGCAGATGAGGCAGTCACATCATTCAGGCAACTGGTGGCCAGGCTGTGGCCATACAATCAGGTTTAGAGGGATGCAAGGGCTATGATAGCATATATAGCTTGGTTCAGACCACCTCTCAGACTTACACTTCTAGGTATGGCACTCCCACGATGGAGGCCCAGAGGTAGGTCAACCGATTGAGGACGAGGATAGGGAGGTAGGGGGATGGGGATTGGGATGGGGATAGGGGAGGAGGTGGGCCACCTCTACACCACCCACATCAGACACCACCCTGAGTGCAGCCACAATAGACACCTCCCCGGGATCAGACATAACAAACACCTCCCCGAGATCAGCCCAGAGATGGGGAGAGAGAGGTTCCACAACATAAGCCCCCTCTCACCACAATGAACACAACCAGACCACCAGGATGCCCTGATTTAGCAATTATAGGCACATGTGTAGGTGCTCATGGTAGAGAGGGACCAGGGGAGGCAGCAGGTCTATACACTGACTATAGAGAGGGATCAGGTGAGGTCTAAGAGAGACCAAGAGATAGGCTAGAGGTGGTAGCTTGAGAGAATGACCTATGTATCTTAGGGCTGGACAATATCTATACGAGTATATCAGGAGGTCGTGAGAGAGGTGGAGTATGACAGGCTCCATTATAGGAAGATAGTACCAACAATAGATCAGGTGCCAGAGTATTCCCAGTAGAAAGGGACGAGGTCACCCGAGGACCATGCCAAGAGATAGGTTAGAGAGGGCAACAGCCAGCAGGGCTAGTTCCTCATTATGATTAGAGACAATATCCATTTTTGATTCATGGGCTCTGATTTTTTATTGCCCCAATTATATCATATATTTTGATTTATACATATTTGATCTTGATCTTGTACCTTGATAGTTACTCATTTATATATATGAGATGGTTCGATTTATGAGATGTCCTACATTACTTATGCATTATGGATGGATGCATTTAATTTCCTATATGTTATGATATGATGCAGTGATTATGGATGCATTTCTTTCTATATATTTTCTATGTATTTTATGGTGACGATGTATGTATGCAATCATGATATGAAAATGATTTTCTACATTATGTCCTAAATTGATTATATGTTGTACCATGATTATGAAATATGTAGTGATATGAAGGTGTATATATTTTTTGTTTCTTTTTCTCATGCATTTATGTATGAAATATGCAAATGTGATGCTTGTATATAATGGTATATGAATGCAATGATGTGAGATGTTACATGGTATTTATTGTATACAATATGTAATGGTAATATGTATAAATGTAATGATGTAATCCAATGATTCCTAAAATGAATACAATGTCACGTTATGAAATAATGTTGTATGATGAGTAATGATTTCTAATGATATGATAATATAGTGACTTATGTTATGTGATTTATGTAATGGATGATTTTCTAATGCCTATATGATAATGAATGTGGTTTGTTGATATGAAATTATTATGTATGATATGAGATGACCTATGAGATGTCAATGTTAATATGCAATAATCATATAAATGTAATGTCATAAATGATGTAATGCACATGATCATGAGATGATGTAAGATTATGTTTTATGATATGTATTTCATAATGATTTTTGAATGCATATGTGATGCAAGAAATGTGGAGTGTTATTATAATGTGAAATTATTATTATATAAAATGAAAATGATGATATTATGATATGATGCGAATATGGATATATAATGAAATGATATGATATGTGATTATATAATGAAATGTAGATAATAGTAACAAACCTATATTAATGATAAAATATACTGCACCTATATTTCCTATATGATATGCATTATGCTAATGATTGGTGGATGTAGGGAAAATATATTTTACTTATGTTTTTGAGTAACTATCATGGTATCATGTTAGTATGGAAAGAAGATAGAAGAAAGAAGATCCAACAAGCTTAATTTATTAATGATGATGATAATCAAGAGTTGTGATTTTAAAAGGGCCATTTACTTTATGTTTTGATATTACACATAAGTACGATGCATCAAGGTATTAAGAACCAGGATGGCATTGTACCTAGGTAGTGTGATAGAATTTGACTCGACAATCAGATAAGATTACCCTTGTTCACACTTGACATACAAAACCTTATTTAGAATGTATTTCAAATATTCTAAACATCTTGGACAAAAACATAGAAAGCAAGCCTTCCTATGTGGTCAACAAGATACCTAAAACATCCTCCCTACAAACCAAACAAAGCACGCATGACAAAGTTATTTTACAAGACTATCCAAAAAGCATAGAAGATAAAAATATAATGATCATTGCCCCATTCATTTCTCTCTAAATATTTCTATTTAGATATCATCGAGAGGTCATTGGAAAGAGCACAAAATAAGATAAGTCAAAAATACTAGATAAAGTAAACAAACAAGCTAATGTTCTTCATACTGCTAGCCAAGACTAAACTACGGTGATGCCTGATGTTGATGTCCATTGTAGGAAGGATTTATCCTAGGACATGTTATGATCAGGTGATGATGAGATTGACTTGATGATAAGCTATTGATACTCTAAGTTGACCAACTTGCTAATTTACTAACCAAAACTTGAGACTTTGATGATGAGGTGTTCACTTTTAACTCGATAGACTTGCTTCTGATTGTTTTTCCAAAGGATGAAGGCAACGATGATCTATTATGGATGAGATGGATGCACCTATTTCAGGTTTTTTTTTTCAGATTTTTGGAAGTTTTTGATGTTTTGAAATGTTTTGAGGTTGTTTTTATTTTTCTGGTTTTTCAATTTTTTGGATTTTTTGAGATTTTGACCAAGAACCTAAACTAAAGACCTATTTTAGGGGTCTCCGGAGCTGATCAATAGATTATCCTTGCCTACGTTATATACACAAAGACCATGTAGTTTGACTGACATAGAATTGATTGAATGATGAGATAGATGGACAAACGTATTGCCATTTTGTTGCGACAGATGCCTAAAGGACTATCCTAAAGTGTCTCGAGGGATGAGCAAAGATCAACCTTGCCTATGTTCAAGCTCATAGATGATTTATTTCGGTTTGATGAATCACTACTTTGATTTTTGAGGATTTGATAGGATTTGGATGTTTTTGGATTTTTGATTTTTTGATGTTTTTGGATTTTTGATTTTCTGATGTTTTTGTACTTTTTATTTTAAGGAAGATCACAAGAATATACATAAATCCGATCCGATGTGGGTAAAGGAACATCCCCCCAATGTGATGGAATAGACTACTTTGATATAGGTAGGACATAATAACCTTAGGAATGTGCCAATTTGTACTAGGGTGGATCATGATACGAACACCAGATCAAGCTATGGTGCGAATGCAGATGGATGGTGGAAGGATCAATGGAATGCGGTGGATGAATGGTAAGTGTGTAGAATAAGCCACAATGATCCTAGTGAACGGAGAGTGCTCTATTTACACTTGGTACATGTTTTCCAAGTTTTCACCAAGATACTTTTCCAAAGTGCCACCGAAGTGGTTTTCACTAGAGGACGATTTTTTTTCTTTATTTTTTCAATCCTTTTTTTTTATTTTTTTGAATTTTTTATTTATTTTTATTTTTTTGTATTTTCGGATTTACCCTTAAAAGATCAGGCATAATTTTTTTTGAGATGGGAGTTGTTCATGGGCTCTTATAGAGGCTCCACTTAAGGAGTTGAAAGCTGGTAGGCTCTTGATTTATAGCTTGTCATGATGACGAACGGTCCCAACTAGTTGGCTTCAAAATTTCCCCTTCTTTTTGGATTTGTTACGTTCTTCTCATTTTCCTTCAATACTAGCTCGCCGATTTGGAAGATCCACCTCCTAATTTTCTTGTTGTAGCTACACTTGAGGTGGGTCTGATAGACTTGTAGGTGGTTTAGGGCATCAATGCACTGTTCATCTAGTAGTTCTAGCTCATTTAGCTATGAGACCTAATATTCTTCATTTGTAATGAGATTTTGCATTGATATCCTTAGTGATGGGAGCTCGATCTCAATGGGGAGAATGGCCTCTAATCCATAGAACAAAGAGAATGGGGTGGCACTTGTTGGTGTGTGGATGCTTGTGCGATAGGCCCATAAGGCAAGATTTAGTTATAGATGTCAGTCGTAACTGACATCATTGACTGTTTTCTTAAGGAATTTCAGAATGGTTTTATTGGTGGCTTCTATTTGGCCATTTCCTTGGGGATAATACAAAGTGGAAAAGAAATGTTGGATGTTGAATTTTTGGAAAAGGTCGCAAACATCCTAATTTTTGAAAGGTGTCCCATTATCTGAGATAATGGCTTGAGGGACACTATAGCAAAAAATTAGGTAATTCAGGATGAACTTAGATATCTTCTTTCCTGTTATGTAGGTCATGGGAATGTTTTCGACCCACTTTGTGAAATACTTAGTGGTGGCTATGATGAATTTATGGCCATTGGATGAGATAGGGGTGATTTTATTGATGAGATCGATCCACCATTATGAAAAGGGCCACGGTGTGATAATGGGATTGAGCTCCTAAGCTGGTGCACAGATGAGGTCCCCATGATGTTGACACTATAAACACAGTCTGACATAGTCATGTGATTCTCTTTCCATTGTGGGCCAATAATATCATATCCTCAATAGTTTCTTGGCCAAATTCATACCACTCGAGTGTGAACCACAAATGTCATTATGTACCTCAATTAAAGCAGTCAGGGCTTCCTCATTGATTAGGAAACATAATAGGGCCCCTTTGATACTCCTAAAATATAGGGTATCTCCTAGCATGAAAAAATGTGAATATTTTTTGACAAAATCTCTTTTGAAATTTAGGGTTATGTCAACGTGAAGGACTCCTATTCTCAAGTAGGTGTAAATGTCATGATACTAGGGATCACCAGGACCAACAATTTTGCAAATGAATTCAGACTCTAGTACCTCGAATATTGGTATAAGAAGATGATCTATGAGGATTCTTGTTTTGCGATGTTGTGCGGGATTTCTAGGAGTGATCCGATGGTTTCCATTGCATTTGTTGCACTATTAATTGCTCTGGGTAGCTATTCAAATGTAATATCAATGAATGACTCCTTAAGTATCTCCACCAATTTATTGTATGGAGTCAGTTTATCATCCTTTGTTTGATATTCATTTTTCATCTAATTGATTATGAGTTGTGAGTATCCATATATCTTAAGAGCCATAATCTATCACTACACTATGATCCTCAACCCTATGACAAGGGCCTCATATTTTACAATGTTGTTTGTGCATGTAAATGACAGTTTGTAGGATTTAGGTATGTAGTCTCCTTGTAGAGTGATGAAGAAGATCCCCGCACTCGATCCATGTTGTTTGTAGGATCCATCGAAATATATCTTCTAGTTATTTTCTACGCCGAGTTTGAAGATGGATTCATCAGGGAACTCTAAGACAAGTGGGTTTTCTACATATATAGGTGCCTCTACTAGTTGGTCTATGATTTCTTGTCCTATGATGGCCTTTTTTTCAACATACTCGATGTCATGCTTAGTTAGGATCATAACCCACTTAGTCATTCGTCCTGTGAGAGTTTCTTTCAAGAGTAGGTATTTGAGGGGATCTATTTTTGCAATGAGTTTGATCTAGTGTGCTAGCATGTAATGTCTAAACTTTTGAGCTGCAAACATGACTACTAGACATTCTTTCTCAATAGGTGTGTAGTTTATCTCATGTCCTACCATGGTCCTACTAATGTAATATATAGCTCTCTCCCTTCCATTTTCATCATGATGGGCCAAGAGAGTGTCGAGAGCTGTCACTATTGTTGATATGTATAGGATCAATGGTTTTCATGGAATTGGTAGCATTAGAATTAGTGGTGTGAGTAGGTATTCCTTGATTTTGTTGAATTCCTGGTTGCACTTCTCATCCCATTTGTATGCTACCCCCTTGTGGAGAAGATGATAATATGGGGTATGTTTGTCTGCCAACTATGCTATGAACCAATGGATAGAATGGAGTCTTTCTTGTAGGCCTCTTAGCTACTTCAATGTCATGGGTGCTTCCATTTATAGGATTTCTTTGACCTTGGTAAGATCTACCTCGATTCCTCTTAGTGACAGAATATACTCTAGGAGATTTAAATATTGCACTCTGAAGACGCACTTCTTTGGGTTAAGTCATACCTTGTATTTTTCCATCCTGTCAAAAATGGAGCTTAGAGCTAATATCTGGTCTCATATTTTCCTTGATTTAGCCAATATGTAATCCACATAATCTTCCACAGTCTTATGAATCATGTCATGAAATATTAGTGTCATTACTCTCTAGTAGGTTGCTCTTGCATTCTTTAGCCCAAATGGCATCATATTCCAATAGTATGTTCCCCACAGACAAGTGAAGGCTATCTTTTCCTGTTCTTTGCTATCATGATCTGATTATATCCTAAGATCCCATCCATTATTGATAGCATCTCATTTCTGGCTATTATATCCACTATCATGTTGATGTTTGGTAGTGGAAAGTCATCCTTGGGACACGCTTTGTTTAAGTCTCTGAAGTCCATGCAGATTTGGATGCCCCCAGTGGGATTTGAAATAGGTACTAGGTTTGACACCGACTCTGGATAATCAATCAGGTGTATGAACCTTACATCTAGGAGCTTCTACAATTCCATTTTGACAAGCAAGGCTATTTGGGGATGCATTTTTCTTAGCTTTTTTCTGATAGGTTTTCCTTCAGGATATATAGCTAAATGATGAACTACCATCTCTAGATCAAGTCCTAGCATGTCAACATAAGTCCATGAAAATTTTACCTTTCTTTCTTTTAGGAACACATCTAATTCTATGTGGTAGTTCTTTCATATCAAGGTTGACGTGATTGCACTGTTC
Source organism: Sequoiadendron giganteum (assembly GCA_007115665.2). NCBI lineage: Eukaryota > Viridiplantae > Streptophyta > Pinopsida > Cupressales > Cupressaceae > Sequoiadendron > Sequoiadendron giganteum. The sequence continues at coordinate 863,469,268 of CM021100.1, forward strand.
TACTAGGACTGCTGACTTTTCTTAATGAAGGGCACTAAGGGGAAGATTGAATCCTTCATCCTCTTGCACCTTAGAGAGGTTTTCACCATTGGATGGATCCTTTATTTTTAATGTTTTAGATTCAGAGAGTGCCATAGTGTGGTTTTCACTCAAGGACCTTGAGATTATTCTCAATTTCTCACTTTTGCGACTGAAGGATTCAATCATCTCCCTGTAATAAGCTTGAGCATCTAGTATGATGTCAAACCCAAACTTATGATCTCCATTTGGTACTGTGTCCCATAATCCCATGAATTCCAAAAGTGCCTCATCATTTTTGAATGTGTCCAAAATGAGCAATCCTCATTGGTTGTAATCGATGAGTTGTGAATAGACTAAGTTTATTTTGTGGTTTTGATGGTCTGACTCAAAAGATAGGGTGCTAATCATGAGTAGGGAGGAATATTCAAAAAGCATGGGTAAGTCGGTTATGGTATCCTCGTGATCACTGCTACTACACACATCGGTTATGTCAAAGCTGAAGCTATCTAAGGGAAAACCTGTAGATACTGGTAGTTGGAGGGTAGCTATTGATAGCTGAGGGGGAGTCTTGATTGCTTTAATGGGAGGAATTCTACCATGTATGGTTACACTAAGAGGGGTACACCCAAGGCCTAGATTTTTCATGCGTTTTTCCACAATGATAGGTTCCAATAAACCATTCTTGTTCTTTCCAAGACTCTATTTCCTATTATAGCCCATGCCCAACATTAATTGAATTCATCTATTGGCATCATCCATGGGAAGGGTTGGTGTAGGTCTTTCTTCTTGATAGAGGATACTAGATATGTCTCGTTCATCCACCACTTCTTGGCCTAGATCACCCCACCTCTTGAATTAGGAGGGATCCACTTTGAAGGTTTGATTTGTTGTATTGGCGGTTTGTGATTTTCCATGGGATCTAGGGGATTGAGGTAAATCCTTGATGATGAAGGTTCCTTTCTTCATTTTGTATTCCTCATGCCCATTGTCTTGGATTATAAGCTTCATGTAAGATATGTCAGGGATGGTGAGTATCTTTGTCCCAGAAGTGGAGGCTATGTTTAATGGATCTATATATGGAGTTGAGGGGCCTTCATCATTCTTTGGGACTTGGGGTATTTTATGGTACTTGGCTTCCAGATTCTTGCAGTAGGTGAAGGGCTCAGGATCACCCTAGATTGTGACTTCTTGATTTTGGTATGAAAACTTGACAAATTGATGGAAATTTCATGCAACTGCTTGAATCGCATGGATCCATGGGTGCCCCAGGAGGATATTATTAGGTAGACCAAGGTCAAGCACCTAACAGAAATTTTCCATAATGACTGGTCCTACTTGAATAGGAAGTTGAATAGTGCCTTGAGACACTCATTCTTGATCATCATAAACCCTGATTGTGATACCCTTTCCTTTTTCAATGTAATATTAAAATGATCCCTGATTATTTATGAGCTTGAGAGAATAGATATTTAAACCTACACCCCCATCCACCAAGACCCTCTTAACCTTGTTTTTAAGAACTAGGACTTCAAGGTGAAGTGCATGGTTGTGAGATGGTTGGGTAGGGAAGTCTTGATCAGAAAATGTGAGGAGATTTGGGGTGATAATGTTTCCGACCATAGCTTGGAATTTCTCTATATCAAGATTGGTAGAGATAGTGGTAATCACAACCTTGGCTTCGACCACACCATCATTGGTGATATTCTTGTTCTTCATCAATGTGTGAGGTTTTTCATTATAGCTGGTGAATGGGCGATTGTCTTGAGGTTTAGGATATGCGGGTATGCCCCCTTGTGCAATAAGGGCATGTTCAATGTTAAGCACCTTGGGGATCAACTGGTCATATGTGGTGATGCACTGCATCTTGAGATGAAATGCCAAAGTTTTCTCAAGATTGGAAATGATTGTAAAAATTTGTTGCTCCTCTGGCATGGACCACTTGCTCTGATTGGCCTTTGATTTCCATCGTTGTAGGAAGGAAGCAAATGATTACCCCTTTCCTTTTGTAAGTGCAAATAGTTCCTCTAGACTATCGTCTATGTCACTGTTGAATGCATAGTTCTTTAGGAATCCGTCTACGATCACTTCAAACATTATGATGCCCGTAGGTAGATGAGAGAACCACTCCATGGTGGGACCAGCCAAACTTTGAGGAAATAGGTGCATTAGATATGTATCGTTATAAGTGATTTCCATGCAAAGTACTTGGAATTCCCTAATATGATCCTCAAGTTTTTCCAACCCACTATATTTTTCAAATTTAGGGATTTCAAATCCCTTTGGGAATGGTATCATTTCCAAGCTCTTGTCAAAAGGATAGGGGCACAAATTGCTTGGTGTTCTTTTTGTCTTTTCTAATTGGAGATCAAGCACTTGTTGTGAGAGAAGTTTGATTTTTGTTGTCACATCATCTTGTAGATCAGGAGGTGGAGTGAACATATTTTGAGGTGTTTGATTGGTGGGAGTTTGTTGCAAACCTTGTTGCATGATTAAGGCTTGCTGATATGCCTGCATTTGATGTTGCACCAACAATTCTTTTTGTTGGTCCTATTGTTGTTATACCAACAAATCTTCTTGTTGGTCTTGCTATTTTTGTGCCAACAAATCTTATTGTTGGGCTTGCTATTGTGTCACTTGTTGTTTTTCTTGATAATCTTGTAGGGCTTGTTGATAGGTTTTTTGATGGATTTCTTACAATTGTGTTTGGTATTGTGCTTGCGCTTGTGCCTATTGAGCTTGATATTGGGCTTGAGCTTGAGCCTACGCTTTTTGGGTTGCTTTTGCATCTTGAGCAGCTTGTGCGGTTTGAGTGGCTTGAGTTGCTTGCACAACTTGGGTGGCCTATTTTTTTGAGTAAAGCTTGGGCTTGGGCAACTTGTTGTACCTGCTATGCCTGTTGTGTCGCTAATTACACTTACGCTTGCTGAGCATCTAGCTGTGTAAATTGTTGAGTTTGTTGAGGTTCCTTCTGATAGGAGGCTTGTTGAGCTGCTTGCAACATGGTGCTTAATGAGTTTTCCATGTTTGGTTTTGGTGGTGGTGGTGGTGGATTAAGAATAATTTTGACTATTGTGATGAGAGGAACCGTTGTATTGATGATTAGGGTTTGGGTGGTGGATGGTGTGATTGAGATGCTTGAGGAATGGTAGATGATGTGTTTATTTCTTGGGTTGCTTGAATGATTGCCACCTATTGTTACGATATCAATGGAAAAATGGGAGGATTCGACATGATGTTTTGATTAATGATAGGGCGGTTGCTTGGATTTTTTTGATTGATAATCAGTAAAGGTGGAAGGCCCAACCCAAGGGGTGATGCATCTGAACCTCGATTTCTCACAAGGGGATGTGTTTGAAGTGCATGAAACAATGAGCTTCCCTTGTTAACAATTGGCTGAGTTAAAGCAATGGATGATGTGATTTGAAAGATGCTTTGAATGACACTTTGAAATGGAGGTGTGGATGAGATTGGGGGCATGATCCCAAGAGGCCCCTACACAATAGTGCTTATGTCATAGTCAGAATGGAGTTTTTCCCCTTCTTTCACTAACTCAAGTATGTATAGAGAGGGATTGAGCCTCAACATGGCATTGACAATTCTATGATTCTCAAGATTTTGGACCATTCCAATTATTTCATCTTGTGCCATCCCTGATACATTGTTGGTGATGTCCTCCACTTGACCCTCCTCTTGAGGATTTTGTGATGATGGAAGGGTATTTTTTATAGGATTTCTTGATCCAATGAGATTCATTTCAGGAGTGGTTTGGCTTAGATCACTTAAAGTTGATGTTTCTTTGTTGATTTCCATGTTATTCTTGTGTTGCAATCTAGTTTGCACCATAAAAGAGGGATCAATTTTCAAGAATGTGTGAGATGAACCTCTAATTATTTTAAATTGATCTAACTTTAGTCACAAAAAGGGAAGAACTAGGATAATTAAGGATCAAAGGGTGATAATGAGATAAACGGAAGGTAGGTGATATAAATGATTGAACTCTTTTGAGAAATCTTGAAGGAGATGCTAGAATTTTAAGGCTTTGATTAGATTTTGATTTGGTTTGATTTGATCAAAACCTTGGATTGATTGGATTTTTATTTGGATAGTGAACTTATAAACTCTAAGAGGATGGATGTTGTCATAGAGTAGACTAGTACACAAGATGATAATTTGACTAAGCGTGTAAAGAAGGATTCATGTAAACACTCCTAGCCAAACAAGATGATAATGAACTTATAAACCTTAGGATGTTGGATGTTATCAAGAGGAAAACTTGTTCACAAGGATTGATAATTTGACCAAATATGTGGAGAAGGATTCATCTACACATATCTAACCAAACAAGATGATTTGGATTTTCCAAAAAGGTCTAGCATGAATGATGTTTTCAAGATTTCTAAAAGTTGTTGGTGAGATGAGATCTGATTTATGTTTGAGGGATGGATGGATATTATGAATTTGATCCTAAATTAGATCTAGATAGAACTCCTTTCTACAAGACCTCGATATTGAAGAACATGCTTAGTACATCCTATGTAATAAATGCAAACCTTTGAGAGAGACTTGGATTTTGTTGGAAATAAAACTCATACAAGTTAGGATTGATCTTTGAATATTTCTTGTAAAAATTGTAAACCACCTTTCTCTAACTTCATGAAGCCTTGAAAGAAATTCTTCATGAGCTTTTGGACTAGGACTTTTGAACTTTGGTTTTCAGATTTTCATCTTTCGTGAAATCATTTGGAAGAATACATGTGTGGGGTTCAATTGTTTCTTAGCTTTTCTTAATGATTTCTTTTTACCACAAACACTTCTTGATTACATTTTCAAACTTGATGTCTAATGTCCTAACATCCTCTTATCTCACAAAGTACATTACGTGGAGAATTGAGGAAATTAAGGAAATTTTTTCCTAATGTTGACTTTAGTGAGAACAAATTATGATAAAACCCAAGTACTTAGATGTCTCTAAGGATGAAATCCCTAGGGCAAGCAAGAGCACTTGAATTCCTCAATGGTATTTATTTCCCTAAAGGGTTTGAAATTTCGAGGATCTTGTGAATTTTTGTTTATCAAATGTTTTGAGATCCAAGAAAAGTGTTCTGATTCAAATAATATGCACAATCCTAGGATGAAAAAGATAATGCTTGTTGGGTTCCCAATTGGATGAATCCAACTACGCTTATTCTTAGTGAATGATTAGATGCTTGACCACACAAGCTCCCCCTTACAGTGCACTTGCTTATCAGGTCAGCCAAGCATTACTACCCATGAATCTCCCATGGCATACTTCTCATCCCTAATCAAAGCAGTAAGAATGTGGGGTGGCTTTAAAACAACCGTTCTTGCACCAACAAATAGTTAAGGATTTTTGGCCTTTCTAAACAAGAGGTTTTAATGTGGGAATTTCATTCATGGGGGACCATCCATGTGGCAATAGACCATTGTTTCCCTTCTTTTCATAATGATCCTCATGATACTCAAACTTTCCTCAAGTACCCACACTTATATACCGGTTATAAGTCGCTTGGCTTTAGAGTGTTACTGGTTGGATCATTCCCTTGGGGTGAGTAATTTTTCCCACTAAGGTAGGCCCTCTAAGATAAACAAAAGCAAGCAAACATAATTGTAGTTTGATCGATCTTTCTTGCAAAACAAAGAGAGAACACTCGCAATATGCTCCACTCACACGCAATATTTGTTCAATTTTAAGGACCCAATTCAAAATGTGGAGGTAATCACTTATACAACCTAATATTGCAAAAAGGACTTTTGATTCTCAACATCGCTATAGAGCATGAGAGAAATGCATACATATTTTTGATGATATTAACTTGTGAAAGGGATTACAAAACAAGTAGAACACATGTTCATTTTAACCACAAAGCAATAATGTGAATTATTGTTAAGCACCAATTTGGAAGTGTGATAGTTGTTTTTTCATGTATTAACTCCCAAAATAAAATGTAGTGAGTTTTCCTATGATTCTTTTTAGCCTTTTGTCTTGTTCTTTTTAAGCCCAAATGAAATTTAGTGATCCTAAGAGCAAGAATATAGAAACTCCTTGGAAGAGGGATTATAATTTCTTCATAAAGTGTTTAAAAACACTAGATACAATGAGTTAATGATGACACGGAGAAACTTTGGTCTTTGTTTCCTTTCTTCATTTCGATCAAGCCAACCTGCAAAAACTGATTAATACTACAAAAAAAGAGACTGAAAACCAGTTAGAAGTTCAAATAACCAAAATAGAAAAAATCACATGTCAAAATAACCAAAATTCTACCTTTTACCCAACTAGCACCAAAATGTGAATGGAGTTTCTATACCTGCACAAACACAAAGAACAAACATAAAATTAGATCAAAATTCAAGTTAGAATCAACATTCCCCAAGAAATTAGATTGAAACATCAAAATAGAAAATAAAATGAAGAACAACCCAATAAAATCTAATGAAATTATATTCTAATGGACAAAATATCAATCCCATGGGGGAATTGGTGCCATTTTGATGTGGAAAATGGCCCTTTCCCAACTCCTTGATGTGATTTGATGATCTTTGATGATGACTTGTTGATTCCTTGATGCAATGTGATGATAACCTTGATAAATTTGATATAAAGATATGAAATTCGAATGTAATGGATGGAATTGTGAGTGAAATTGAGTATAGTAGACTTGCTTGGATTGTGGATGATAAATTAAATAGGAGAAGCCCTATATTTATAGATTTGAAGAATGGAAGAATAAGAAAAATGGATGAATGTGGGATAAAAGACCAACCAATGAGAGGATGCCACTTGTCCACATGTGATTGGAGGAGGAATGAGCACATTTGGATGAATGTGCACATAAATATGGTTAGGTGGATTTGAATTTGTTGAGTTGACAAGTTTAGAGGGAATAAGAAATGGAGTAAATTCCACTTGGCTCAAGGCAAATGACATGTAAGAGGCCTTTAATGCCTTGTTGGATTTACTCATCCCATTTGGGAGGATTTTCAAATTTGAAGAATATTCCATTTTGATGCCAAGTTGAGGGAATATAGATGAATTAATAAATCAAGTAAATTGATTTATTCGTGCAAGTTGCAAAATCTAGAGGATTGAAGTGATTAGGATTAGATTTAATCATGATTTGACAATTTTGACTTGGATTTTAGGATTTATTTAAATAAAATTTGAGAGGAATAAGGGATTTAGATTTAATTAAATAAAGATTGATTAGGGATGTAGTTAGATTAAATCAAATAAAGATTAATTTATTTAATTTAAGGAGATTACTTTAGAGATTTAATTAAATAAAGTGAATTATTTATTTAAAAGAGAGACTATAGGATTAATTAAATAAGATGATTTATTTAATTAAGAGATGAAATGTGATGATTAGAAAAAGAAACGATGTTAGTAAGCTCAGGATTAGATGTGTAGGATTGAAAATGTAATTTTTTCGTGTCTACACCTCATATCTCTCCTATTTTTGGGAATGATCTGACAGCAAAAGATGAAAGAATATAAAATCATGATATTCATAGTTTCTCTTCACCTAATACCTCTCCTAGATGTGACGAAGGTATTTTTGTGTTATAAGATGCACTCATTGAGAATCATGACAATGTTGAAAGCTTCGCTTCTATAAACTCTCATACATTGGAAAATATTATAGCGCAGGAGATTGAAATCATAGACACATTTCTAAAAATCACCTTACCTAATCTTCATTCATCTCTTGTGTGTGAGAATTTTTAGCAAAAGAGGATGCAATTGTAAGGAATCATGGAAATCATATTATAAGTGAGGATGATAGGTTGGTGTTAGATGATTGAATCTTCAAGATCTATGAAAACACTCTTTATTTTTCTTCACCTATCTATCCTATTTTGGAACACATTATGGAACAAAGGAATGAAATTATGGACAATCATGACAACCACATTTATTCTTCTCCCACTATCTCTCCTAGCAGTGAAGAAGATACTTTTATGTTAAAAAATAAAATTGATGCAAGTCATGAAAATCTTAGTTGCATATCTTCCCCTCGGGAAAATGTTGTTGAACAAGAGAATGACATCATTGATAAACAAAAAAACCCAACCATTGAGGAGTCCCCTACTTGAGATGAAGTTATTTTAGAAGAACCAAACATTGAACGTCATAAACATCTAGTTTTTAGTTCTCCTAAAAACTCTCCTACCAGGGAAGATATCATAGTGGAATAAAATGAGAGTGCATTAACACGTATCTGAACCATAGATTTTTGGGGACAGAGCTCTCTTGCACTTCTAGGGTTTTGCACCTAAAAGGAGAAAGGTATCCCATAAAATTCTAGGGGGTTCACTCAAAATATATGAAAATATGATTGAAATCTATCAAAGGAGAATGACCTAAATGCTTAAAACTGATAAAAGATATGAATTCTTAATGCTAAACTAATGAAATGCAGGATGTTTGAAAACACATTATGATATGCAGAAAGCTAGATGGGATATAATATAAAACAAGATAGAGAAGCCAAATAGAAAGAGTGCACCTAGAAAATGAAGGAGGTCAGGGTGAAGATTGTAGATGTCTCTGAAATTCTAGAAAATTTGATTTTCTGGCCAACTGGGACACTTACGTCATGTTGGGCGACTTAATCCCAGATAGGGAAAACTACTCCTGAGCCTTTTTTAGTTAAATGGGTGCCCAGATCTACAAAAAATTATGAAAAACATGTACAATGGGACTAAGTCACCACTATTGGTGAATTAGTTCACTCTAGATTTTTTAAAAATCCTAAACTAGAAGCGGAAGTCTATGACCTTCACTTAGTTCTCTGATTGAAATCTAGATCCAAACTTGTAAAATCACTTACAAAACATAATATAATTTGGTTTCTAATGGGGGGTTTTCCTTGGTCAAACACCTAGTTGGTATTTAAACCTTGAAAGAGATAATGAAATCTGCATAAGACCCTAGCCCTAAGTGTATCTAAGACTAGCAAATCTGAAGTAAGTTGCAACCCTCTTCTAACATGCAAGAATAAGGTGAATAAATGAAACTATAATAATGCAATACTCATTCCAAGAGACCCTAAAATCACATTAGAAATGAAACTTAATAACATGCAAACCTTCCTTAGGCTGAAAATAAAGAGAAAATGGAAGATGTGATCACTTTGAAAACAAGTCCTTAGGATTTATTTGATGGCTAGTTGCATCTCCTCAACCTAGATTTCTTCATGATTCTCCATAGGCATCCATAATCAACCCTATGCAACACAAGATCTTGGACAAAAAGTGAGCTTGAAGACCTGTAAAAACTCTAGCTTGTTGTCCTAAAGCTTCAACTTTGTTGTAGATAGACTAATGAATCTTCTTGTGAAAGATATTCAACACTTGAATCTTGAATTTATTTGTTAAAAATCACTAAAATGTTGTGAAAAATGACCTAAAATCTTATATTTATAGGCATCAATTCCTAATTGAACACTATTTTGACCTAACCAGCTGAAATCCATCAGAAATTTTGATTAAGTCGGTGATTTTCCCGCTCAAAATTGAAAATTCCCCCTAAAGGGACTAAGTTGCCACCATGGGCGACTTAGTCCAACCAAAGGTTTTTGAGGTGGGTTTTATGAAATTTAAATAATTTGAATGTTATTTGTCAGGATTTGTGTGATTTTTGAGTGGAATAAGCCTTAAGGTCCAAAATAATAAGTCTTAGTGGCCTATAAATGGTAAGTTTTAAGGAATAATTAATGCAAGAATGCTAAAATGGGCCCAAATTAAGCGTGAATTTTCCTTTCTTCAAGAGTATACAATTTTATGTTTTAAATTTAGCCCCCACTTTAGTGCCCATAAGACTCTATGTGCATATGGAAGGTAAAAGACTCTAAATAGAATAATTTATTTCATAAAAGGATACTCATTCAGAAGATGGGAGAATGAATCCCCCAATGTAGTTATCTACAAAACCCCAACATTAGGAACCGCATCCTGCAACATGAAATTTTTAGTTGTCCAAAAATCCTCTTATGCAACTTCTAGAAATAAAATTTGAGGGTAGATGTATGCCCCCTTTGATTTTGCTTGCTTTATGAAGGTGGAATCAAGGTTGCAATCTAGCCACATCGAATAGGGGAAATGATAGCGAAGGGAATTTCCAATTACCATGCCACATAGTGATAGATGAGTTACGTTGTTGGGTGCGAAATCATGATTCCAACGCAATAAATGACGTCAAAAACAGAAGTCTAGCAACTATTATGTTGTTAATAAAAAGAACTTTATTAACTATTAAGATAGTAAAAACCCTAATTTCATACATAAGAGTAAGAATATTTAAAGTGTTTGATAGCACTCTCAAATTTTTCAAATTTGAAGTGCCCATTTTGAAAATTTTGTCTCTGCACTTTTGAAAGTGCACCTGATGAATCTGCCAAAGTGACCTACTTTGGAGGGTTAGAATTTGAAGTCTGTTGATTTTCAAGCCAAACCCCTTGTGGACATATTCAATTGACATATGTGAACATGAACATCATTTTTCAGCTTCCCATGATAAGTTTTGTCAAGGTTTTAAAAAGCGAAGTTGAAGGGTTTTGGCACTTTTCTATTGTTTGCGAACTTGTAGTTTTGCAAAGTAGCCTCCCGTTTGAGCTTGCATTTTGCAGCCAGTTGATTGTCAAGAGAAAATGATTGTTGTTCTGCATTCTCCATACCAAAATGAGCTCGTGTGCCAGGTTTCAAAGCTTTATGAGCTGATTTTCTATTTTTACCAGGTTAAAACCAAATGCAAATTATTCAATTTTGCACCTGCATTTTATGAAACCTTTAAGGGTGGTCAACTTTAACCCTGTATATCTTTTGTTGGAAGATGATTCAAGAAGAGCCCTCTTGCACACATGTTCACTGTACCTAAGTGAACTACTGTGTCCAGTGGCAGCTTGCCAGGAGTTGATTTGATATTTTTCCAATGAGGTGATTGGGTGAATTTTAACTGGTTATGTACAGGCTGTTGTTGCAGAAATTCCAACTGAGCAACTTTTCTGATTAATATTTTTCTCCTCGTGACATTTTTTTCTGAGTCATTTGTTGCACTACATTCTTCGGTCAAATGACTACATGCCTACAAGTTTTTGTGACTCCAAGAGGTCATTTGACTGGTTTCCCAAGGCGATTCCAGAGCCAACTTGGCTAGTTTTTCTCATTTTTCAAATCTGCCAAACAAGTTCTGATGAAAACTCACTTCGTGTTTTGACTCCAAAAACATTCAGAGGCCGTCTTAGATCAATTCAAGGAAAAACTTGTTTGAAAACAATTTTTTTTTTAGTCGGGCCCATATGGAGACTCGACATGCCTCACTCAATTCTAAAGTTGTAAAAGTTGCAATGTTACCATATAAGAGCAGAAAATTGATGACATAGATTCAAGCATAAAGAGATCAAATAACCATAAATTAATATCGATATGGGTGCATCAATGTTGATTGTTGTCAGGCATTAAGAAATCTATGTTGGGGTTGGAGGATCAATATATGGTAAAAGGAAATCTAACATTGAAAGGATGATATTGATTTTATTCAGAGTGTTCCTAGCCTATATATCATGAAAGGTCTGCCAAGGTATTCCATGATGTATTTACTCTAGGTTTGTTGGCAACGGATGGCAAATTGTGGATAATTTGAAGTTTGCATGTTGGAGTTGACACATTACCAAATAAGGCTAAATATTCTAATTTATTTACTTTAAACTTCATTGTTTCTTTTGAAGAAGAAATGTCTTATTATGAGGAGGATTCTTGTAAAATGGTGAGAGTATTGTGAATAGTAATTCTATTCATGAAGTTGAGCATATATGGGTAAGCAATTTTTTTGGCTAAATGAGTCAGGATAAGGTAGTGTCATGAGGCACAAATGTAAATGAAGGAAGTGACTAGAGTCACCATGGGAAAAAGTCACAACACTACTTAATTTTGTTAGATTGTTTGAGCAATTACATGTCTTCAACACCCGATCTTTTATACAGGTTTATATTGTGCAATTCTCTTGATAGTATGGGTATTTATCTACATCCTACTGCCATGGCTTCAGCTTAGATTGTGATCCAACTAAGCTCATAATTTATAGTGGGGATGCACTTAAATTAGGTAAAAGCGGTGCATGAATTATCTAATAAGATTCTTTCAAATATGATTATGTTATATGGTGGTGAAGTCAACACGGGTATGTGAAACAACTACAACAAGCTTCTCAAGCAAATGCACTTGGTAATTGTGCTAATAACTTCCATTGCCATTGTCATTTTCCTTCCTACCCATGCAAATGAAGGATGGTTCCGTCAATGGAGACTATGTGTGACTTAGGGAGTATGGCGCCTTCAAATTTGTTGAAAGGCCTCAAAAAATTTTAAGAAAATGCAATTTGCAGAGGTGATGTTTCCTTTGAGACACGACACATGTACATAAGGCAACCATTGCATTGTTGGGGCTGATAGAAACATGTTAATTTCTTTGCATATGTTGTACAACATGGATCAAAGACTAAGGGAAGGGCTTGAGTGTTGCATGAAAAAATGTTGGCACAACAAGTGTGCAATGGCTTATGCAACAAATAAGATAAGCCACTGCGCTAATGGTGAAGGGTCAATCTACCACTAACAAAGAAATGTTTATATCTATTCAAGAATATACTGCTAAAAAATCTTTGCTCGATACCCCTCGAGCAGGCTATGAGCATAGAGGGAGGATTGGAATAGTGTATGGGTATCCATTGGCACATAGGGTAGAGGAATCTTGTGAGAGATATTTGTGAAGTGAGGGGGGTTTGAGGAAAATTAGTGGCAAGATTGAAGGGTTCGATGGCATGAGGTGGCTAATATGATCTCATGAAATTCCATGATTCTATGACACACAAAATGCATTTGTTGAGAATGCTTTTGAAACTTTCAAGAAAATGCATGGAGCACCATCGAGCAGGTAAAGAAGGCATGACTATGAGGATTTATGTTTGGAGGTTACACATAGTAAGGATAGGTTCTCAGCATGATATCCAGTGAGTGTTAATATAGCCAAGAGGAAAATATAATATTTCCAAGCTATAAATTGAAAGAGGGAAGCCCACGCTAAGAGAGGAGGAAACGACATGGATGGAGCATGTGAGTTGGTTTAAAGAATGCCCAAATAAGTGTGATCTCATAGCCACCATGATTGCAACACGACTGGAGTATACATAAAATGGATTTTCCAGAAAGTCCATAGACATATTCAAGTGAATGAAATGAGAGGGAGGCATTCACATTTGGTAAAGCTACAAGACTATAGAGAACATCCACCATGACCCGTGAGGAGCTAAGCTTGAACAGATAGGAAATAATTAGAGCAAGCCCATGAGATCAACGAAAGATAGAAGGAATGGTGACATGGATGCATCTCATAGACCTCATGGGAGGAAGGATTATGCAAGCCAAAACATAGTGAGGTGTGCGAGATTAGGGCATGTGGCACAGGTGGGTCCAAGGCATGTTGAACACATGGGTAAAATTTTTAAATAAGCTCGATGGTTTTAATTTAAAATGTTTTCATTTTAAATAAAAATTTAGTGTGTGGGTTAATTATGGCTGGGTAAGGTGATTTTACCAAGTTTTTCAGAAAATCTGAATAAAAGCATGGGAAGAGTGAATATTTTATGACTCGGCATTAAAATATAAAAAAGTGGCTATGAGATATTGTAACAAGAGATAAGTAAAGTGAATTTTATATTCGGATTATATTTGAGGGCATGTGGGTATTGTATAAAGTGAATTTATTCACTTTATAAGTAAATATGTTTGTTGGGAAGTAAAATAAAGTGGTGCAAATAAAATGAACAGAAATGTGAAACTTCCATGGGAGTTTTCACGAATAGAGGATATTTTCTAGCTGGGTGAATTTTGTGATTCTCCACATGGGCATGTTTTTCAGTTACTAAAGAACATATTGCAAAGGCAGAATTGGAGGCAAAGAGTTTTTTGGATGAGAGAAGAGAGATGTTTTTCTTTTTGCAGCTTAATGGATGCATTTTAGGGCTGCTCTTGGTTTCTTCTATTCTCTATATATTCTCTTCTCTTCTCATTGTAAAGGGTTCTGAAACTTTGTATGGGGCTGGGTGGATAGAGAAATATTTAATTCTGAGTCATAACTTGATTCTGTAAGCTGTAATAGTTGATTTTATGAGCAAATATCAGCTAGTTTGTGTTAGTATATCATGAATGTCTTCAAATTTTTTGAACATTCATGAATATCTTTAGATTGTCTTCATACTTGTATAGTTAAATCATATGAATTCAATAATACCAAGTATTTTGAGTCTATCATCTCAAATTTCATGAGATTGTGTTATTTGTCTATGGGTCCATTTCAAAGGAATGGTTAAATACTTTGAGTAGATAAAAGTGATTTCAAGTGTGTAGGTTGGATTTGATAAGGAGAGTCTAATTGATAATAGGAGTGGGATTGTTGGTTTAAGACACTAACAGTTGATGCAAGGCATTAACAATTTTAAATCCACTAGTTGAATTTCATTTGTTGATCAATTTTATTTATCTGTTTGACTACATGGCCTAGAATTGGTACTAATCTATTATTCAGTTTCATGCACCTCAAAAATAATTTTAAATATAAAAATCATTTTAAATCACTGTGGTTTGGTGTTGAGTTACTTAGAATGTAGCCAAATATGAGGTTGTCAATTCTTCCCTCAGTGTATTTTCATTGGGATTATCTGCTAGAAAAAGAAATGCCTATGTATAATTGAATTAATTATTTTAGGCATTGTACAGGGTTACCCACCTTGGTCTTGTAGAGCCAGAATTGTAGGAGATTTCAGTTTTTGAATGAATCTTGTCAGTTGGCCAAATCCCCCATTGAATCTGATAATTAGAAAGTGGATATTCTATAGGATTCATTGGGTTGATCAATTTGGAACACCAAAAAAATGATGACTCTACCAGGGAAAACTCTGAACTCCAGTTGCAGACTGATAATTAATAGTCATATTATTATTTTCTATTCTGAATTTGTTTCAAATATTGAGAAGTTTTTAAACTTGGAGGGAGAAAGTGTTGCAGTGAACATGAATTTTTTTGTAATTTGTGGTGCTCTACTGGTGAAAGGAACTCAGAAAAGAAATTTACATGTGAAAGAACTTCATAATGTTTGAACTTCAGTCCTCTAAGAAGAGAGATGGTGACTCTGTCAAAAGAACCTAATGAAGAGGTGAATACAGTTCCAGATCTACAAGGAAGAACAATTTTCAACAACTGCAACATTTCCAAGTATTCTTCACTTTTGGTTTTAAAGAAAATCTTGTATGAAAACCATATTTGAACATTTTATAAGAAACTGTGGATCCCTATATAGTGAATTAGCACTAAAAAAGGGAAAACACAATAATATTGAATTAGCACACTCCCATTTGTTGGATCTATTATAATTAATTGCAGTTCCATTGAAAGATTTATCTCTAGTGCTCAAATATTTGATTATGTGGATGGTTAGAATGCATTTTTGTATCTTAGGCATTTCCATCCATTTGAATAGTCATATGATTCAATCCCAAGTTGTCATTATGTCAGTAATTGTCATAGTTGTCCATCATTTGGTCATGGTTGTCATTATGCACAATTAGTTGAGTCTTGATTTGCATATACCCATGGATCATCAAGGTAAAATAGACATACCTATTGAAACTTTGAGACATCTTGTCAATAAATGTTAGAAGTTCGATAATCTTCATACATTTGAAATCCCAAAGTACAAGAACCCAAGAGTGCATAAGCCTAAGATAAGGCCAGAATGGAAAGTTGTATTTGAAAGAGGACTTAAAGAAATGGATGAAAGGCACCAGATGTTTCAACAAGCCTGGTCAAGAGATAATCATACTGTAGCTACTTTCCAAATCATTGCACCATTTATCAATTCATTTGACCCATTGTATAACTAGTTAGATTTGTCATGGGTTGATTACAAAACCAGGAGTATGTCAAATCAAGTCTATAAGAAGATGCCTAGATTTGATGGGTACACCATATGTGAAAGAGATGCACATGTTCAAAGTTTTTCCAACTTCATGGAGAAACATTCATTCAGATATCAAGATATGTGGATGATATTTTTTGTCAGATCCTTTGAAGCAATAGCTCGGGATTGGTATTTAAGCTTTCTTGAGAAGTCATTTCCTTGTTGGGATAAATTAGTGAATTCTTATAGAGAATAATTTGCAAGAGAGCCTTCCGATCTTGTCACAAGATTAAAGGAGATTATAAATAAAAATGAAGAGTCAAGTATTGATTTCAGTCATAGATTTTTTATTGCTCTTTCACTAATTTCAGAAAATTTTAAACCTAGCACTCCTGACCGTATTCATATGTACTTTGAAGCCTTTGAAGAGGGATCTAGTGAACTGTTATAATATTTTAAGGTATTGAATATGCAGATGGCTTATACATTTTTAGATGGTTTGGAGAAACATAGGAATGAATATGTGCAGAGACTATTGTCTTCAATTATGGGCAAACATGTTGATGGAATCAACAATTGTGTGAGTTTCAATGATAAAAGGTCTTCAGACAAGTGCATACTTGAGAAAGTAGAAGACACCAATAATGCATCAGTAGGCTATGAGGAAGTTGCATTTGAGGAACCTACAAAAGAAATGTACCCAGCTGAAATTTGCAGCCATAATGATGATAGAAACAATAAGATGAATGAGACATTTGAAGTTTCTTCTATCTCCTCTAAAGGTCAAAAAAAAAAGAGAAGATTTTCTACAACAATTAAGGGTTTCAATGATGCAATTAACTCCCTGAATGAACATCTCGATTTAGAATGTGCTAATAATACTTCCCCTTCAAGTGATGAATGTGATGTTGCAAGGAATAATGGCGTTCCAAGTCTTTCAAGCTAAGAACCTGATGAGGGATATGAATTTTCATGATGAGACAAATGAATTTTCTGATTTGGGGAATGCTCTTGAGAATGTTAGTTCATTAGCTGCAAGTGATAGAATATGTGATGAATTTTAGTTTGAAAGATCAAGCACAAGAAGCTGCAATGAGGAAACCATTGATGGTTTCTAGTTTGATAGAGAAGATATGTGTGTCTATCCTCAAGAGTGTGTAAATGGCAATCTCAGTGAAGACACCAAGCTCAATACTGAAATGCAAGGGGATGTGGATTGTTATCATAACAGCCCAGAAGTAAGCAAGAATGAAGAAATAGAAAACTTATTCTCTATGATGGGTTGTGACCATGCTTTTGACAAGGTTGATAGGAATCCAATCTCTTATGATTGGGGAAACCCTGTTTATGATCAGCCCATTGAGTTTTTAGACTTTGAAGATGATGACATCATGGGATATCCTGATTTGCAATTTGATAATGCATATACTTATAGCAAAGGTCAAGAAGAGGAAGTGGTTGAAAATATAGATTAGAGCAATGATCTATTGAGCAGTGAACAAATTTCAAATGTATTGACCACAGAATATGATAAATGTGCACATGAGGACAACTCTCAGTTGTTGGGTGCAGCTCCTATTGACTTTGAAAGTGATGATGACCTTCAAGATGCAAGGTATGATGCAAGTCAATATGATTCTCTTTTCAATAATGAATCGGTTGATAATGATGATATGGATGAGCAGCAGTTACTTGATGGTAATGATGCAATGTATGATGAGTATGATAGTGTGAATGCTGATGTCAACTCATAAATCTATTTTGATGAGTTTGAAACAACAGATAACCATGAAGATCACATATCTAATGAGTCGGATATTGAAGATTGTAATGGAGATTTGAACAAGTCTTCATTTGATGACTTGATGGAGCCTAGTCATGAATCTTTGAATGTGGATGTAGATGTTGATTTTGATCATAAATCAGATTATTCTTCTAAGCCAGAATTGCTCATTTTTTAGTAAGGTTGTGATATTGAAAAGGTTGACATGTTATGTTTAGAAGATGACCATATGACTACAGATGATGATCAGTTTGAAATCTCTTATGACTCAATACCAGCATGATGGAGAAAAGCTAGAGAGTGTGCTAATACATGAGTGTATCTCTTTGCATACACTTGGAGATAGTTTGCATGATGAGCCAGATCCTCTGGTAAGTTCTTATGATGGTTTAAATTTTGATATGCAAACTAGTAATCAGATTGAACCTGATTGTACTAGCCATGTAGTAGAATGTGAGTGTATTTTTTGTCAATTGGAAGGATTTTTCATAGAATGTGGCAATGTGCAAGATAATGAAGCAATTTGTTCTCAGCTTGAGAAGGTTTTATATGATGACTGTGATCAGTTATTGCCACATGATAATCAACATTTTGAAAGTTTTCCTAACTTTCAGATGCATAATGGTTATGAACATGTTGATAAAATTGAATATGATTGCCTATTAGAAGAGGTCGGCATGTTTAATCAGGTAGATGGTTGTGATCAAACTATGCTTTCACATGGTCTTGATCACTATTTTCAACTGTTGCTACTTGGTACAAAATGAAAGAATGAAGAAAGTGGCAGTGCTGTGGCCTATTTTATTTGGTTTCCATATGATGAAAAATCCAAACAGAGAGCAAGTTTTCACTTGCACAAAGGTAGCCTGATACTTGTGTTTGCAAAGGTGCATCCAACAATGTTGTTGTGGTGTGATAAATGCAAGCATGAGTTGAGAGAGATCAGTTATTTTTACAAAATTGTGTTTGATAGAGGTAAATTTTGACTCCCCTTTTTTATTTGGTGACCTGGGGTCACCAAATGAAGTTAAAAAAAGAATAAATAAAAGAGCAGTTTGAGAGCACTTGACAGATTCAGCTTTTGGTCTACTCTTCAGAGATCTAGTTTCTTGCTATGCCCATAGGGGGCATAAATCCCCAGTTGGAGCCACTAATGGCACTCTCAAATTTTGCTAATTTGAAGTGCCCATTTCAAAAACATTGTCTGCCCTTTCATAATTGCACTTGATGAATCTGCCTAAGTGGCCTACTTTGGAGGGTCATAATTTGAAGTATATTGATTTTCAAGACAATCCCCTTTCTGGACATATTCAATTGACATATGTGAACATACATGCCAATTTTCCGCTTCCCATGATAAGTTTTGTCAAGGTTTTGAAAAGCAAAGCTAGAGGGTTTTGGCACTTTTCTACTATTGGCAAACTTGCAGTTTTGCAAAGTAGCCTCCCATTTAAGCTTGCATTAACCAGTTGATTGTCAAGAGAAACTGATTGTTGTTTTGCATTCTACATACCAAAATGAGCTCGTGTGCTAGGTTTCAAAGCTTTATGACCTAATTTTCTATTTTTACCAGGTTAAAACCAAATGCAAATTATTCAGTTTTGCATCTACATTTTTTGAAAACTTTTATGGTGGTCAAGTTTAACCCTAAATATCTGTTGATGGAAGATAATTCAAGAAGAGCCCTCTTGTACACATGTTCAGTGTACCTAAGTGAACTACTATGTCCAGTGGAAGCCCGCCAAGAGTTGATTTGATATTTTTCCAATGAGGTGATTGGGTGAGTTTAACTGGTTTTGTACAGGTTGTTGCAGAAAATTCAACTAAGCAACTTTGTTGATTAATATTTTTCACCTCATGACATGTTTTGCCTAGTCGTTTGTTTCCCTACATTCTTGGGTCAAATGACTACATACCTACAAGTTTTTGTGGCTCCAGGAGGTCATTTGATTGGTTTCCCAGGGTGATTCTAGAGCCAACTTGGCCAGTTTTTCTCATTTTTCAAATGTGCTAGAAAAATTTGTTTTGATGAAAACCCACTTCGTGTTTTGACTCCAAAAACATTCGGAGGCTATCTCAAATCAATTCAAGGAAAACCTTGTTTGAAAATGATTTTTTTTTTAACCGGGTGCATATGGGGACTCGACATGCCTCACTTAGTCTTGAAATTGCAAAATTTGCAATGTTACCATATAAGAGCAGAAAATTAATGACATAGATTCAAGCATAAAGAGATCAAATGACCATAAATTAATATTGATATGGGTGCAACTATGTTGATTGTCGTCAGGCATTAATAAATCTATGTCAAGGTTGGAGGATCATTATATGGTAAAAGGAAATCTAACATTGAAAGGATGATATTGATTTTCTTCAAAGTGTTCCTAGCTTATATATCATGAAAGGTCTTCCAAGGTATTCCATGATGTATTTACTCTAGGTTTGTTGGCAATGGATAGAAAATTGTGGATAATTTTAAGCTTGGATGTTGGAGTTGACACATTATCAAATAAGGCTAAATATTCTAATGTATTTACTTTAAACTTCACTGTTTCTTCTGAAGAAGAAATTCCTTATTATGAGGAGGATAAATGTCAAATGATGAGAGTATTTTGAATAGTAATTCTATTCATGAAGTTGAGCATATATGGGTAAGAAATATTTTTGGCTAAATGAGTCAAGATACGGTAGTGTCATGAGGCACAAATGTAAATGAAGGTAGTGACTAGAGTCACCATGGGATAAAGTCACAACACTACTTAATTTTGTTAGATTGTTTGAGCAGTTACATGTGTTCAATGCCCAAACTTTTATATAGGTTTATATTGTGCAATTCTCCTGATAGTATGGGTATTTATCTACATCGTGTTGCCATGGCTTTGGCTTAGATTGTGATCCAACTAAGCTCATAATTGATAGTGGGGATCCACTTAAAGTAGGTAAAAGGGGCGATTGAATTTTTTGATAAGATACTTTCAAATATGATTATGTAATATGGTGGTGAAGTCAAAACAGGTATGTAAAACAACTACAAAAAGCTTCTCAAGTGAATGCACTTGGTAATTGTGCTACTAAATTCCATTGCCTCTGCCAATTTCCTTCCTTCCCATGCAAATGAAGGATGGTTCCATCAATGAAGACTATGCACGACTTAGGGAGGATGGCACCATAAAATTTATTGAAAGGCCTCAAAAAAATTTAAGCAAATGCAATTTGTAGAGGTGATGTTTCCTTTGAGTCACGACACATGTACATAAGGAAAACATTGCATTGTTGGGGTGGATGGAAACATGTTAATTGATTTTCATATGTTGCACAACATGGAGCAAAGACTAGGGAAGGGATTGAGTGTTGCATGGAAAAAAATTGGAACAAGAAGTGTGGAATGGCTTATGTAGAAAATAAGATAAACCACCACACGAATTGGTGAAGGTTCGATCTACCACTAACAAAGAAATGTTTATATCTATTCAAGAATATTTTGCTAAAAAATCTTTGCTCGATACCCCTCGAGCAGGCTATGAGAATAGAGGGGCATTGGACTAGTGTATGGGTATCCATTGGTGCATAGAGTAGAGGAATCTTGTGAGAGATCTTTGTGTAGTGAGGGGGGTTTGAGGCAGATTAGTGGTAAGATTGAAGGGTTCAATGGCATGAGGTGGCTAATGTGATCTCATGGACTGCCATGATTGGATGAAAAACAAAATTCATTTGTTGAGAATTCTATTGAAACTTTCAAGAAAATGGATGGAGCATCATCGAGCAGGTAAAGAAGGCACGACTATGAGGGATTTTTTTGGGAGGTTACGCATACTAAGGATAAGTTCTTGGAAAGATATCCAGTGAATGTTAATATAGCTAGTAGGTAAATATAATACTGTTAAGCTACAAATTGATAGAGGGAAGCCCACACAAAGAGAGGAGGAAGCGACATGAACGAAGCATGTGAGTTGGTTTAAAGAATGTCCAAGTAAGTGTGATCTCACAACCACCATGATTGCAGCACGACCGAGTATAGATAAAATGGATTTTCTAAAAATTCCACATACATATTCAAGCGAATGAAATGAGAGGGAGCCATTCGCATTTGGTAAAGCTGCAAGACTATAGAGAATGACCACCATGACCTGTGAGGATTTGAGCTTGAACAAATAGGAAAGAATTAGGGCAAGCCCGTGAGATCAATGGTGGAAAGAAGGAATGGCGATGTGGATGCATCTCATAGACCTCATGGGAGGAAGGATGACACAAGAAAAAATATTGCGAGGTGTGCGAGATTAGGGCACATGGAACAGGTGTTCCCAAGGCATGTCGAACACATGGGTAAAATTTTTAAATAAGCCCGATGGTTTTTATTTAGAAAATTTTCATTTTAAATAAAACTTTAGTGTGTGGGTTAACTATGGTTGGGTAAGGTGATTTTACCAAGTTTTTCAAAAAATGTGAATAAAAGCATGGGCAGAGTGAATATTTTATGACTGGGCATTAAAATATAAAAAATGTGGCTATGAAATATTTTAATAAGAGATAAGTAAAGTGAATTTTATATTCCCTTTATACTTGAGGGCATGTGGGTATTGTATAAAGTGAATTTATTCACTTTATAAGTAAATATGTTTGTTGCGAAGTAAAATAAAGTGCTGCAAATAAAATGAATAGAAATGTGAAACTTGCACGAGAGTTTTCACGAATAGAGGATATTTTCTAGCTGGTTAAATTTAGTGTCTCTCCACATGGGCATGTTTTTAGTTATTGAACAACAGATTGAAAATGTAGAATTGGAGGCAAAGAGTTTGTTGGATGAGAGAAGAGAGATTTTTTTCTTTTTGCAGGTTAACAGAGGATGAAGCTGCCAGTTGTCAACTATGGATGCATTTTAGGGCTGCTCTTGGTTTCTTCTATTCTCTATATCTTCTCCTCTCTTCTCATTGTAAAGGGTTTTGAAACTTTGTATGGGCCTGGGTAGATAGAGAAATGTTTAATTATGAGTCATAACTTGAGTTTGTAAGCTGTAATAGTTGATTTTATGAGCAAATATCAGCTAGTTTGTGCTATTCTATCATGAATGTCTTCAAAGTGTTTGAAAATTCATGAATATCTTCAAATTGTCTCCATACATGTACAGTTAAATCATATGAATTCAATAATACCAAGTATTTTGAGTCTATCATATCAAATTTCATGAGATTTTGTTATTTGGCTATGGGTCCATTTCAAAGGAATGGTTAAATACATTGAGCAGATAACAGTGAATTCAAGTGTGCACGTTGGATTCAATAAGGAGAGTTTGATTGATAATTGAAGTGGGATTGTTGGTGTAAGACACTAACATGAGATGCAAGGCATTAACAATTTTAAATCAATTGGTTGAATGTCATTTGCTAATGAATTTTATTTATGTGTTTGACTCCATGGCCCAGAATTGGTACTAGTCTATTATTCATTTCATGCACCTCAAAAACTATTTTAAATATAAAAATAATTCTAAATCCTTGTGGTTTGGTGTTGAATCTTGCTTCCCAATTGCTGAGTGAGTGTTGAGTTATTGAAAATGTACCCAAAATTGAGGTTTTCAATCCTTCCCTTAGTGTATTTTCATTGGGAATTATCTACTATAAAAACCAATGTATGTGTATAGTTGAATTAAGTTTTTTAGGCATTGTATAGGTTTACCCTCCTTGGTCCTGCAGAGCCGAGTGTAGGAGATTTCAGTCTTTGGCTGAATCTTGTTAGTTGGCCAAATCCCTCATTGAATCTAATAATTAGAAAGTGGCTAGTCTATAGGATTCATTGGGCTGGTCGATTTGGAACACCAACAAGGTTAAAGGTGAAGTAAATAGTCACTTACTTTATCATTTTACCTTCTTGCAACTTGAGAGTGAAAAGAGAATAGGGAAAGATGTCAAGCAAATGAGACTACAAGTCTATGAGACTGGATTTTTTATGAGACCAGGTGGTGCACAATGAGCATCATCACGAGGTGAGTTGATTCTACTAAATTTTATGTGTATTTATGTAGGCACGTAATGATTTTTATGCATTCCTAGGTTAATTTAGGATCTTGGAAAAATAGTTTGCAAAGTGTCCCCTTTTTTGCAAAGTGTTCCATTTGTTCACAAAGTGTCCCTTTTGTTCACAAAGTGTTCCACTTTTTTGCAAAGTGTCTCGTTTCTTCATGAATTGTCCCAAAAGGGTTATAAAGTGTCTAGGGCCCTTAGGAAAGCACACTAGATGGACTTTAGTACACTTTTATGATGAATAATATAAAATCAACAGATTTAAGATTGCTTATAGGGTATATTTTTACTTTATTGATAGGTACCAACCCATTCACGTCAGTGTCTAGGCAGTAGACAGCTTAGCTTTCTTAGAGATCTACACCCCACACTTTCAAAAAAGGACATAGAGCACCTACAGGATGTTGGGATATATTAGGTGTACCTCATGCCCCCCATGAGGTACCATGATGTGATGTTGATGGCGCTTGTCGAGTGTTGGGACGTAGATAGTTGTACATTCCACCTTACAATGGGTGAGATGATTATCATGCTAGAGGATGTCCACCATATCCTTTGAGTTCCCATTTGAGGAGAACGGGTACAATTCTAGAGAGATCATACATTTCACGAGTAGAAGGCCAACAAACAGTATTGTCTAGATGGGCTAGTGCATGACGAGCGAGTAAGAGGATAGATTGATCTCACAATGTTGTTATATTCACAAGCCTTGGTGGTGAGATGGATTATGATGCACATATTTGCACTAATACTCCTCTTAGATGGGTGTGCAATCCACCTAGAGGGAGGGATAGTTCACTTGATACATGGGATGGCAGAGCATAGGATATTATATGCCTAGGGGCATTATATCCTAGCACATTTCTATGATCTTGGATGGTTCATGTTTCAGGAGGTAGACAACATGGTACATTGTACACTTCTTATAGGTTTGGTGCGTTGAGAATATCACATGTACTGACTGGCTTCCCATGTGCAACAATAGTGGGGTATCCTCAGGCCTTTAGCTATTATCTACGATAATTGTGGCAATATGGGGATTTACACTTTTGGAGAGTGAGATTTGATTGATTGGAGGAGGACGAGATCTTATCGAGACCTTATCAATTGACACTTCAGTGCTTAGATCACACGAGACAATTGAGGAGATTATAGCTAGACATATTTCTTGTTGGCTGATATGATCATGTAGTAAGTCCCTTCTACTATGATCAAGTCATGTGGAAGTTGGGAAGATCCAAACACCACCTAGGGCACAACCCTTTTATAGGAGATCAGTGCAAAGTGCGTAGAGACCAAGTGATACAATACAGTTCACTTTAGAAAATGTTTTCAAAAGAAAATCTGATTACATAGATCACGATGAGCCTCTTGTTTCCGATGTAGATGATGTTTATGACATAGGTGATTATGAGGAGTGGTGGATAGTAACATGACTAGCTCTTGTATATCTAATTTTTGAGATGATCGGAGATGCAGGACCATTTCTAGATGAGGGATATGATAGAGAGGACAGGACCGAGGAGATAGTACAGGGCTATAGACATAGTTATTGATGTCATTGATGAGGAGTATTATGAGGATGTAGATCCTACCTATGATTATCAGGATGGAGGGGAGGAGGATGAGGATGAGGAGGACTAGGAGGAGGACCAAGAGGAGGAGCCTCCCCTAAGTGATGATGATGAGGTAGCTACTGAGGATCGAAATAAGTGGGGAGAGCCCTCGCCCATTCATATGACTAGATCACATTCAACGATTGCATCAGGCATCAGCAACCATAGTCATGGAGAAGCTAGCACATCTTCCATGCCCCCTGCATAAGACGAGTTTGATATTTCTCAGCCTATCGAAGATATAGGGGATGATATTTTATTTATGCATGTGCTTTGTGCCTTTTTTTAATGGTGTTATATATAGTATGATGTGTACTGATTGTGTTTTGTTTCTATCTTGTAGGAGCTATGAGATATTGTTTCTATCTTGTAGCAGCTATAGAGATAGTGCCATCATCTATCAATGAAGATGAGATGGACTCAGACTATGTGTCCCCACCTATTATGGAATAGGATCTAGAGTCACTCAGTTCATTCACAAGATTACAGGCAACATATGAGAGTCTGTGGAGATGACTCAGTCAAGTCAAGACTGTAGCAAAGGCATAGTCATCTTAGACCCCAATAGAGGTTGAGAGACTAGAGGTAGAGCTAGCATGGCTATAGGTAGAGAGGGATTGGATAGCAGGGGAGTAGAGGGTGTCCCATGGATGGATACAGGGCTTAGAGTTTGCACTCAGATTTGGTGGATCACAGTCATGATCACATACAACCATCTCCCGATGTCTTGCTATCGGATCAGCACAAGTACTAGATTTTGAGGGATCTGGTACCCACAGACCTCAATGATATTGTATATTGTGATGACGTACAATTTTTTTTTTGATATATATAGATATATGAGCATTTGATGTTTTATTACTTATCTGTATGTGTTTGAATATTAAATGGCAATGTGATTAATTAAATAACCTTTGTAAGATTACTTAATTAATGTCTTCATGATTTAACCAAGCTTATGTGATCTAATTAAAACTTTCTATAGTTTCTTTTAGAAACAACATGATGATTAATTATATCATGCACTTATGAGCTAAGTTAACAACACTACTTGATAATCCATACAATTCAAAGGGACTATACATGATACTTACATACATGCGCGAAATTAATAGGTTCTTTAAGGGGTGTACCATCTAGCTCAATTAATGTGTAGGCACTAAATCCATAAGTTGTATCGATGATGTAGGGTCCTAACCAATTAGGACTAAATTTTCCTTTTTCAGCATAGTCTATAGTAGTGTACCATTGATTTTCTTATAAAACTAAATCGCCCTTGTTAAATGTCTGAGGGATGACATGATGATTATGCTTATGTTGTAATTGTTTAGTGTAAGCTTGGAGATGTTCAAGAGCATTAATGCATTGTTCATCAAGCATTTCAAGCTGGTGTAACTATTGCTCCTTATAGGTGTCATTCTCGATAATACCTTGAAGAGTAATCCTTAATGTGGGGATTTCTAACTCCAAGGGCATGATTGCCTTGATACCATAAACAAGGTTGTAAGGCGTAGTTCCTGTAGATGATGAGACACTTGTTCGATAGGCCCATAGCACATATTGTAATTGTGTGTGACAATCCCTGTGATGTTTGTTAACATTTTTCTTGAGGATTTTTTCTAGAGTCTTAATAGTGATTTCAGCTTGACCATTAGATTGTGGGTAGTAGGGTGTTGAAAAGAAATGTTGGATATGAAAAGTGTCCAAGAACCTCTTGACATAAGTATTTTTAAATGGTGTTCCATTGTCTGAGATCAATGTAGAAGGGAGTCTAAAGCAAGCAATAATGTGTTCCAATATGAAATGGCATATCACATCAGCAATGGTAGATTGAAGGGGAATAGATTCTACCCATTTCATAAAATAATCAATGGCTATAATGATAAGTGTATGTTCGGTGGAAGAAGGTGGTGAAATTTTTCCAATGAGATCCAATCCCCATATGGAGAATGGCCAAATAGGGATTTGGGCAAAGAGCTCAGAAGCAAGAGAATGGATCAAAGTGTTGTGTTATTTAAATTTGTGGCATCGCTTAACATACGCAAAGCAATCTTTTTCCATATTTCTCTAGTAGTATCCCGTACGAAGGAGTTTTTGTAGTAAGGATCTTCACCCTAAATTAACTCCATAGGTGCCTACATGGGCTTGTTCAAGGGCTATATTAATTTTTGAATCTCTAAGACATCTAAGGAAAATTTCATCAAAAGATCTTCTATACAACACATTGGCAAGGATTATGTACCTAGTTGCTAATTGTTGTAAGTGAGTTCGGGTTTCATTGTTGGCTTAGTAATGGTACCATCTTTTAAATAGTTGTATATGGTATCATACCATTCATTGGAGATGTCCTTTTTTGTTGTTGACACATCTTCTGATTTATCATTGATGGAAGGTTTCATGATTGGGTGAACAATAAATGTGACATCTTTGGAAGGATCTAAAGGGGATATGAGGGAAGCCACACTTTCCATTGCATCCATGTGTTGATTATCTTCGGGGGATGTTATCGATGGTGAACAATTCAAACTATTCTAACAAGGTCATTGCTAGATCCTTATATTTCAATAATTTATCATGTTTAGCTTGGTAGACTCTATTTATTTGTTTGATCACTAATTATGAATCACCAAAGATCATAATATCTTTGATGCCCATAATTAAAGCAACACACAATCCAACAATTAGCACCTCATATTCAGCTATGTTATTTTTACATAGGAAATTTAATCGGTATGACAAGGGAATAGGCTTTCCAATGGGTGGAATTAATATAACCCCAGCTCCAGAGCCTATTTGACACTTGGATCTATCAAAGTATAATTCCCATGTAGGAATCTCTATTGTCAACAAACTATCATCGAGAAAGGAATCATTGCTAGGTAGTGCGAGAGGAGAAGGAGCATCAATCAAGTGGTTGGTCAAGGTTTGACCCTTGATTTTTTTTTGTGAAATGAACTTAAGGTCAAAATCATTCAACTTACCCATTTAGCTAGATGTCTTGATAATTCAGTTTTATTAAAAATATGTTTGAGAGGATCAAATTTTGTCATTACCTGTATTTCTGAATTTAGTAAATAGTGTCACAATTTACTAGTAGTGAATACAAGAGCCAAACATTGTTTTTCAATTGGTGTGTATCGTGTTTCGTAATCTATTAAAGTTTGACTAATGTATTAAATAGGATGTTCTTTACCATTTTCATCTTGGTGAGCCAATAATGCTACTAGAGCATGGGTTGATGCAGCTATATAAAGGATGAATGGATTGTTTGGTATAGTAGGTTGTAAAATGGGAAGAGTTGCAAGGTATGTCTTCAAACTCTCAAAGGCCTATTTACAATCATCATTCCAATCAAAATGCACATCCTTTTTGAGGAGATGTGTGAAATGTAACGTTCTATTGGCTAAGGAGGTGAAAAAATGATGAATTGATTAAATTCTTCCTTGTAACTGTGTTGCAAAAAAGTGTAGTCTTTGGCACTTTTTCACTCATTTTTTCCTTGTTTTTCCTCGATTTAGTCTTGAAAGCTTGCAATTTAACAATAATCTAATGGTGTTTTACTAAGGTGTTGTGAAGTTTTGTAACACATCTTCCCACTTTTGTAAGATCCTTACAACACAATTCACCCAAATAACCCCCTTTTACCCCTTTCTAAGCCTTGTGACAAAGTGTTGTAAAGTTTTGTAATGCATTTTCATACTTTCCTAGGCTTATCATCATTAATTTAACCCTTTTTAATGCCAATTTTTCCCCTTAATGTACTTTTAAGCCCGACTTAAGTTTGTTTTAAGAGGTAAAGCTGATGAAATTTATTAAACACATTTCAAATCCTGACCACCACTTGAAATTTCCCAAGTAGACTAGGTCGCCACCATGGGTGACCTAGTCCCTTTTGGCATAAATTTCAAATTTAAGACAAAAACCTTATGGGAATTTTCCTCCAAAACCCTAGTGTCATCCTATCATGTTGCATTTTTAGAAAAAATAGGGTTTAGCATGTATAAGTAAGGGTTTTCATCCTCATTTTGACTTCTTCCAAGCTCATTTTCACATCTCTTCACAAGTACTCTTACATTCAAGCTTCCCAAGAAAGCAATCAAGCACAAGGGAATCACAAGAAACTTCTGTTGGAGTTGTTATTGCATGTTGTAGACTTCAACAATAAAGGATTTGGTGAGAATTTACATTGTTTATCATTCAAGCATCTTTCCTTTGATTATATCTCATTTGGGTTTGAGTTACCATCAAAGGGGTTTGACTTAGGCAAAACCCTATTCCCTAACCCCAACATTCTCTTTTCCTTTGTATGTGTTTTGCAGGTTGTACTCAAATTTAGCAAGATTCAAAGTGTTAGAGAAAGTACAAACATTCCGCCCAAGTCACATCATTGCATCCAACCCTAGAAGGAGCAAAAAACAAGTTACAGGTCATTTTCAGGAGTTTCAAACACAGACTACTGCAGAGGAGGAAAGTAGCAACAAGGACCCACATAATTAGACCCTAAATCTTCCAAAATCACTAGGAGGACTAGGTTTCTAGTATTGGTGACCTTATCCCTGTGCTAAGCCTAAAAAGTTTTTTGTATTTTTGGGTACCCTTTTCCTCGAAACCTAGTCTGATAGAGTTTCCCGATAGGAGGAATAGGTCGCCCAACTTGGTGTAATTGCCCCTCTACTGATTTTAGACAATTTCTACAATATTTTGGGGCCTCTCATCTGCAACACTCCATTTCCAGGTGCACAATGCTTAAATCCTTTAGTTTACTTTATGTTTTGCATACATTTAGGTCATTTATTTTAGCTTGCATTTAGTTACATTTAATTCTTTTACACTGTTTAGATTAGATTAATATCATTTCATTTTATTTTTTCAGCCACACTCAACACAGACATATCACAACCTAACCCAATCCTTCCTTTGAATGAAATCGCCAAAAACTTTTAACCACCAAGCGAAATGAGAGCCATTCCTACACCAAGTGCTCCTAGGTGAAAAACCCTAGGTGCCTAATGAAGGGAATCCTCTTTCCTGAGTAAGATTTATATTTTTGGTGGTTCCTTTTGGTGAACTTGATCATAGACCACTTGTTAACTTTCTGATTTTGCATTTCATCTTGGGAAATAGCTTGCCTTTTATTGAAAATTTTGCATTGTTTGCATCCTAGGGTTTGTAGAAAAGTGCATTAGTAAAATTTCGTGCTATATTTACCTTTGAATTTCATCTTTATTGGAAAAAGAACAAAAACAATTTACATTTTTATTCTGTACTTGCATTGAAAAACCATAAAAATAAAAAAAAGTATTAAAAACTTTCCAAAATTCCCAAAAACATTTTTGTTAGGACTAAGTCACCACACTGGGTGACCTAGTCTTCTTGCACATTTTTCATAACAGTTTATGTCATATTCAATACATTTTTTGCATTTTTGCTATCTGTAATTGTCTTTCTATTTCCATTTCTAGATCTGTTCTTTTAGTCTATTTATTGTCATTACTTTGCTTTCATCATGGCCATGTCTTTCAAAAATTTATGGAAATCCCTCAAATCCTTAATGGATATGTCAAGTTGCACCTTTTCCACTGATCCTAATGACCTTGACCCTACTCTTGCTCAATCAACTCCTAATGAATTTCATCCTACGATAGTAGACATCATTGGAGATGATGATGCTAACATGTATCGGCTACTTAATGATTGCCCTGAAAATATTGAAGCAAATACTTATTTTTACCCATGTATGAACCAACCTATGATACCTAGCGTATCATCCCTTGACACATTTTCTTACCTTCATATGGAAACACACGATGGATCTAAGTTACCTACACAAGGTGAGCCTAGTTCGTTTATCCTTGTCCCTCCTCAACCCTTTTACCATAACCCGGTCACACACCCTCCCATTAATTTTTAAAAAACCTATGGAAAAGGGTTTAACATTCTAAGCAAACAAGGTGGTGATATCATAAACGAACATCAAATACATAATTTTTATGACCAATTTTCACCTGATGAACAAATAATGGGTATTGTCTAAAAAGATCATCCTCCTCACCCTCGACCTCCTAGAGAATATGTAAGGCTTCATGATGATGGCACCATGATCTTTGATTCCCCTCCCGATTTGAATGTTCTCCTATCGCTAGAGCAACTATCCTCTCTACATAACGAACTAGCCTACCCTAAGCTCATTTTTGTCCCTCCAGCTCAAGTCTCCTATTTCGAAGTTGGGGAATCTAGCCACCGCAAGAGACCCTATAAGTTATAGAAATTTAAGTTTCCTCTTCGTCCACCACCTGAATGTGAGTGAAAATTATACATACTCTTAAACAAAGGACTCATCACCTTACCTCATCATAATAGGTTGGTAATCTATCCTAAAGATTCTAATGTCCCACATTGTGCCTATCATTGTGTTCTTGGCCATAGAAGTGATGAATGTTGTCATCTAAGAGAGATATTGAGGATCACTTCATTGGTACTGAGTGCTATCCTGTTGACCCCTAATCTACTCTCAGACACCCTTTCATATAATAGTTGTAGAACATGCCCTTCTCAATATTACATGCTCTTTCTCGTCACCTATCTCAGATCACTTCAACCCTACACCCAGTGGGGGCAAGAGGTTTCTAGCCTTGTCCCAATAATGCATTTTCCCTTATCCCTTGGCTTCATTGTCTACCTCCTGCTTATACCCACCAAGATTGGGAGGCAAATACCTTGCTTAATGGTTGAATTTCACTTGCCTTACTAGTCATGTGTTCCCCTATTTTGACATGTTTGCTCTCTTTTCACTCTTTTTGATATTCTTCTATATGTCTCTCCATTCTTCTATATGTCATGCAGTCCTTTTTGTTTTTCTCTTTCCTTTTTGCCTTCCATTTGGGGATGATGCAAGAAATTGAGGCTGCAATGTCTCCTTCATTTTGACCCAAATGGACCCCTTTCCTTTTTCTTTTGTTCTTTTTTCCTTCGATTTCGGGATGATGCAAGGAATTGAGACCGCAATGTCTCCTTCATGTTGACCCATATGGACCCTTTTCCTTTCTCTTTTGTTCTTTTTTCCTTCCATTTCGGGATGATGCAAGGAATTAATACCTTAATGTCTCCTTTGTGTTGACCCAAATGGACCCCTTTCCTTTCTCTTTTGGTATTTTTGTCTTCCATTTGGGGATGATGCAAGGCATTGAGACCACAATGTATCCTTCATGTTGACCCAAATGGACCCCTTTCCTTTCTCTTTTGTTATTTTTTCCTTCCATTTGGGGATGATGCAAGGCATTGAGACCGCAATGTATCCTTCATGTTGACCTCAATGGACCTCTTTCCTTTCTCTTTTGTTCTTTTTTCCTTCCATTTGAGGATGATGCAAGGCATTGAGACCACAATATCTCCTTCATGTTGACTAAAAAACCAAGGCTCTTTTTCATTTGCCTTTTTTCTTTTGCTTTTGATTTTCCTTTTGGGGATGATGCAAAGCATTGAGACATCTTATGTCTCCTCCATGTTGACCCAAATTGACCCTTTCTTTTCATTCGCTTTCACTCTCTTCGTGTCCTCTTCCAATTCTATGTATTTGGGCGAATGGTGATAGTTCTTTGCTCTCTTAATAAAATTGCAGCAACGAACATACTTACCCAAAATCCATAGATCCCTTATGTGTTTGTGGTTTTTCATTTTGGGAACAACCCCTTTTCCATTTTCTTTTATCTTCTCCCTTCGCATGGCACAACCTTTCTATTGGCATATGGTCAGCACTCCCCTCGGGATTTGTGACATGGCTTAACTGCCTCCCATGGATCCATTAACTCTCACAATTGTATTAGGAATTAATAGGTTGATCATTTGGTGCAACGAACACTATGTTTCAAAAAATTGGTATCAGAGCCAAAGATGTTGGGTTCAAATCCCCTCGGGTAATGCTAAGGGGGATATTTTTGGCATATGGTCAGTTCTCCCCTCAGGATTCGTGACATGGTTTAACTGCCTCTCATGGATCTGTTAACTCTCATAGTTGTATTGAGCATTAACAGTTCGATCTTTTCGTGCAATGGAAATTATGTTTCCAACACTTTCTTGAATACCTATCACTTGACATAGGGATTTTCAAGTAGGTTCTCATGTCCCTTTCTTTTCTTTTTTTGCATTTTTCCTTTCTCTACTTTAAAGTAATTGCTCACAAAACGGTGTCTAGAAATCCCTTTAAAGTGGGGGCATATATTGGCATTAACTTATTTTGCATTTATTTGTCTGTGCTTCCTAGTGCAGCCTTGTCACTTCACATGATGTTTTTTCTCAATTTGAGGATGGCATTCGGTGTAATGTCCTTCATAAGTGTGACTTACCTTAGCATATTACATTCCTCTTAGTGGCCTGATGTGATGCACTATATCCCCTAAGTTATGAATCTTCTTACCTTAGCATATTACATTCCTCTTAGTGGCCTGATGTGATGCACTATATCCCCTAAGTTATGAATCTTCTATCCTTTCATAGGTCCTCTTTTGAGAGACATTAGACGCAATGTTCCTTAAGTCAAAGACCTCACATCAACTAAACAAGACTCCTTTGAACATCCCTTTTGCATTTTACCTTTTTCATTTTACTGTTGCATTTTTCATTGTGGATACATGGGCACCTTGCATATCACAACTTGCATGCCTATGGTGCCATCTTGCACTTGTTCTTGAGTTCTAAGAATCCAAGGATTTTCTTGTCTCATGAAACACAGCCTTGTCTTTTGTGGCACCCTATCAAAGTTATCAGGAGGTATAAATTTGGTATGGTTGAGCGGGGAGCCCAAATAGCAGCACGAATTTCCCCATAAACACCTTTTCGAGTATGAGTGCATACCAACCATGTGTATCTATCTCACCTCCTTCTTGGAATTCTCACCCAATGAAAAACCAAAAGTCTCATCGGCCCAGAGTGAGTACATCCTTTTCTTTTAGACAAACAACATAGATCTGATCCACAACTAGCTGGACAAATGGTTGAAGCTTGATCCGACTTTTCTCTCTCTCTCCACCCTTTCACATAACTCCTTCTATGATCTTTTGTGCTTATTTTTAGTTTTCCATGGGATCTTGATCCTGGGGGCTTGATCATCCCTCTTAATTATAGTCATCTCACCCTACTAGCATGATTAAACTAGATCTTGCTCAACACACATGATTCGACTACTTTAGTGTGAGTTTGAAGCAAGTTCATCCTCTCACTAAAGTGGGGGCTAAATGTGTCACCAAAAAGTGTAGTATTGGCACTTTCTCACTCATTTTGGCCTTTTCCCTTAGATTTTGACCTTGTTTTTCCTCAATTCAGTCTTGAAAGCTTACAATTCAACAATAATCTAATGGTGTTTTACTAAGGTGTTGGGAAGTGTTGTAACACATCTTCCCACTTTTCTAAGACCCTTTCAACACAATTAACCTAAATAAACCCCTTTTACCCCTTTCTAAGCCTTGTGACAAAGTGTTGTAAAGTTTTGTAATGCATTTTCATACTTTCCTAGGCTTATCATCACTAATTTAATCCTTTTTAATGCTAATTTTTCCCCTTAATATACTTTTAAGTTTGACTTAAGTGTGTTTCAAGAGGAAAAGCTGATAAACTTTATTAAACACTTTTCAAATCCCAACCACCACTTGGAATTTCCCAAGTGGACTAGGTTGCCACCATGGGCAACCTAGTCCCTTTTGGCATAAATTTCAAATTTAAGACAAAAACCTAATATGAATTTTCCTCCAAAACCCTAGTTTCAGCCTATCATGTTGCATTCTTGAGAAAATTAGGGTTTAGCATGTATAAGTAGGGGTTTTCATCCTCCTTTTGAATTCTTCCAAGCTTATTTTCACATCTCTTCACAACTACTCTTACACTCAAGCTTCCAAAGCAAGAAATCAAGCACAAGGGAATCACAATAAACATCCATTGGGGTTGTTCTTGCATGTTGTAGACTTCAACAATAAAGGATTTGGTGAGAATTTACATTGTTTATCATTCAAGAATCTTTCCTTTGATTATATCTCATTTGGGTTTGAGTTACCATCAAAGGGGTTTGACATAGGCAAACCCCTATTCCCTAAGGTTCCCCAACATTCTCTTTGCCTTTGTACGTGTTTTTCAAGTTGTACTTAGATTTAGAAAGATTCAAAGTGTTGGAGAAAGTACAAACATTCCACCCAAGTCACATCAAGGCATCAAACCTAGAAGGAGAAAAAGGACAAGTTACAGTTTGTTTTTGGGAGTTTCAAACATAAATTGTTGTAGAGGAGGAAAGTACCAATCAGGACCCATAGAATCAGACCCTGAATCTTCCAAAAGCACTAGGAGGACTAGGTCACCACTATTGGCGACCTTGTCCCTATGCTAAGCCTAAAAAAGGTTTTTTGTATTTTTGGGTACCCTTTTCCCTGAAACCTAGTCCAATAGAATTTCCCATTAGGAGGACTAGATCGCCAATATTTTGGGCACTCTCATAGTTGCAAGACTCCATTTCCAGGTACACAAGGTTTAAACCCTCTTGTTTACTTTCTATTTTGCATACATTCAAGTCATTTAGTTTAGCTTTCATTTAGTTACATTTGCTTTATTTACATTGTTTAGATTAGATTAGTATCATTTCATTTTAGTTTTCAACCACACTCAACACACACATATCACAACCTAACCCAATCCTTCCTTTCAATGTAATTGTCAAAAACCATATAACCACCAAGCGGAAAGAGAGCCATTCCTACACCAAGTGCTCCTAGGTGAAAAACCCTAGGGGCCTAGTAAAGGGAATCCTCTTTCCCTAGTAAGAGTTATATTTTTGGTGGTTCAGTAACTTGCACAATTGGGAAATGTTTCAAGGAGGTGGCATGCTAATTTAGCATCAATTTTCTTTGTGTCCACCTCAATGCCTTTGTGAGATATGATAAACCCTAAAAAAATTCCACTATCTACTCCAAAGACACAGTTTTTTGGATTTAGTCTCATGTTGTATTTATGCATCCATTCAAAGAAAGTTTGAAGGAAACTCACATTGTCTTGTATTGTTAACAATTTTTCTAGGATTTCATCAACATAATCTTCCATGATTTTATGTATGTAATCATGAAATATCAATATCAACATGTTGATAGGTTGCGCCTGCATTCTTTAATCCAAAAGGCATCATAACCCAACAAAATGTTCCCCAAGAAGATGTAAATATTGTCTTGTATTAATCATGTGGGTTGATGAAGATTTGATTATATCCAAAAAATACATCCATGAATGACAACAAGTCATGTCATGCAGTTGAATCAACTATAATATCGATATTAGGAAGGGGAAAATCATATTTTAAACAGGCTCTATTCAAGTCATGAAAATCCATACACATCCTAATACAATTATCAAGTTTTGCAACTGAAACAATGTTTGAGATCCAAGGAGATTAATCAATAGGTTGAATGAAACCTGCATGAAAGAGATTTTCAAGTTCTCCTTTAAAAAGCAAGACTATTTTTAGGATTCATTTTTTGTATCTTTTGTCGAACAGGCTTAGCATTGTCAGTGCAAGAACAATGTTATGTGTCACTACTTTTTGGATCAATTCTTGGCATGTTTGAATACTTCCAAGAAAAAAGTTTGGGAAAGTCATGAAGTAAGGTTTTAGTATCCTATTTTTCTTCATCATCAAGGCACATCCCTAATTTAATGACTTTTTCTTTATCATCAATATCCATTGGTATGTCAATTGTATCACCCAAGGGAAGTACATTTGACTTAGGATATTCAAGATCATATGGTTCCATTCTTGTAGCATTCTCATGGGTATCAATGTCTTCTTGTTTGGTACTAATCAAATCATAGGTAACTTTCCTCTATGAAAAAAATATTTCTTATCAGAAGATTCAAATAGGTGTTTCAGAGCTTCATCATTTTCAAAGTACTCCAAGGATGGTGGTGAATCCATAACAAGTAATTCAAGATGCTTTAATGGGAGATTTATTTGTGGTTTACATGTGATGGTATTGATTTTTAGTGATGGTCATTGATGTGCCTTGGTGAAAAAATAATATCCCAAACTAGTATTTTTCTCTTGTGTATTAGGTTCTATAGGAACTCGAATGCCTTATTCATGTTTTCCATAGCCTTTACCATTATATCCCAATTGTTTCACGATTTCATTACCTTTTCCATAAATTTGTTCCATTTCTTTGGGCTGAGGTGGTTGTTGATAATCTATCTCATCGAAGTTTGTTATGTAAGTTATACTTTCTTCCAAATTGGATGAGGTAGATGTTTGGGAATATGTTTCCAAATTCCAAGTTGTCATAACCATTGGTTGTTCTAGTTTTTCATCCTCTTTTTGTGTGATTATGTATTCACCCATAAAGGAAGGACTGAATTATAATGATTTCCAATTATCATCTAGTAATGCAGACATGGGTTCTTCTTAATTTTTTTTGATCTCAAGAGGTTCTATGTGAGATATTGGAATCAGTGTGTTAAGAGGACTTGTACCTTTTTCAAGTTGTAAGCAAATTTCAGGCTTGGGGTCTATTTCAACTTGATAAAATTATTGTTATAGACATATCTCATTATTCGATGAAGGGTCAAAGGCACCACATGCATCTCATGAATCCATGGTCTTCCCGAAAGAAGATTATACGAAAAATCATAGGGCATGACATGAATAGGAGTTTGCAAGGTAGCAATTTCGACTATAATAGGTAAGGTAATTACACCAAGTGGTTTCGTTGTTATGTTATCAAATCCTCTAATAGATAAGGAATCAGGTGTGATTTTTGATTTATCCATGTGTAATCTTTCTAGAAGTTTCACACTGCACACATTAAGTGTAGATCCATTATCAACAAGTGTTCGTTTGATGCATATCCGATTGAATTGGGTGATTATCATAAAATATTCATTTTGCTTCCTTAATTCTAATGAAGGGAGCTCATGTTGATGGAAATTAATATCAACATTAACTGTATTCATTCCTTGTATCAAATATTCCAAATCATTTTTCAGTTGTGCCAAGAGGAACCGCTATTTGTTGCAATGTTGTTTGGAGCATAGTGTGATAGTTTGGTGAATTATGAAGAAGATCCCAAAGTGATATCTTTATGGGAGTATTCCTAATTTTCTCAACAATATCATACTCCATAAAGTGTGAATTTAAGTGAGGGTCACTAGGTAACATGGGGTTGGGTAAAGGTAAGGGTATTGGAGTGGATTGTTGGGGTTGCAGGTTATTTCTAGTATTATGTGTGTGAGCAACAACATCATGCTTAGGTGGGTAAAAGGTAAACTCGAGTTTAGGTGGAGGTTGAGGTTTATGTGAAGTTGGCTAAAGAAAAACAAACCTTAGTGGATGGCTTTTGTAAAATAAATTTCTAAAGGGATTCATCTACCATTGTAAAGTCATCGCTATTAAAAGGTGTGGGAGGTAAGTTATTTTTGGTTGGTTTGGGCTTTTCATCACAAATCTTAGTGGATGATCTTAGTAAGAGGAAGCCCTAGAGGGATTAATCTAGCATATACAAGTCATCACTACTACAAGGTTTGGATGATATAGTTTTTCTAAAGTTTATCATTGCTTCTAGTGTGTCATTTGATGTGTTTAGGTTTTTATTTTCATTTGCAGATGAATTTGATTTAAATTAACTAGGAACTAAAGTTGAAAATGAAATTTGGAAAATTCTAATGCTATCCATAATTAAAATTAAATTGACTAATACTAATTCTAATATGTACAATGTAATAAAAAATAATTAATAAAAAATAGAAAAGTAATCGAGACAAACAAAAATTGAAGAAACTGGAAACTAGATTCTGAAAATAGAGATGCAAAATGTGAACTGGGACTAAGTCACCCAAGGTGGCGAATTCATCCTAGTAAGGGTATTTTTTAGGTTATTTTTAATTTTTTGACGGATTCTTATGTGTTCTATACTATATGATGCAAATCTAAAGTGCAGGTGCAAAATTTCACTATTGTTCAAGGAAATGAAGGGAAAAAATGCAAAAAATAAGCTTTTCACTAATGCAAAGTTTAAAACCCTAGAATGCAAACAATGCAAAATGCAATGCAAGGCTAATGTAAGAAATTCCTAGGATGTAAATGCACTTTTTATCATAAATATGATGTTCAATATGTAGGTTCACCAAAATGAACCATGGATTTTTGGGGATAGAGCTCCCTTGCACTTCTAGGTTTTTGCACCTAAAAGGAGAAAGGTATCCCACAAAACTTATGCAAATGTGATTGAAATATATCAAAGGAGAATGACCTAAATGCTAAAAATTGATAAAATATATGAATTATTAATTCTAAGCTAATGAAATGCAAGATGTTTTAAAACACTTTGTGATATGCAAAAATGTAGATGAGATATAATATAAAACAAGATAGAGAAGCCAAATAGAAAGAGTGCACCTAGAAATTGATGGAAGTTAGGGTGAAGACTGTAGATGTCTTTGAAATTATGGAAATTTTGATTTTATGGCCAACTGCAACACTTATGCCATGCTGGGTGACTTAGTCCTAGATAGGGAAAACTGCTCCAAAGCCTGTTTCAGTCAAATGGGTGCCCAGATCTGCAAAAACAAATTGAAAAACATGTATAGTGGGACTAATTCGCTACAACCTGCACATTGTTCTCCAACTGAAATCCAACCCCAAACCTATGAAATCACTTGCAAATCATAATATAATTTGGTTTCTAATGGGGGGTTTTCCTTGGTCAAACACCTAGTTGGAATTTAAACCTTGAAAGAGATAATGAAATCTACATAATACCCTAGCCCTAAGTGTATCTAAGACTAGAAAATCTGAAGTAAGATGCAACCCTATTCTAACATGCAAGAATAAGATGCATAAAAAAAACTAGAATAATACAAGACTCATTCTAAGAGACCCCAAAATCACATTAGAAATGAATCTTAATAACATGCAAACCTTCCTTAGGTTGAAAAATAAAGAGAAAATGGAAGATGGAATCACTTTCAAAAGAAGTCCTTAGGATTGATTTGATGGCTAGTTCCATTTCCTCAACCTAGATTTATCCATGATTATCCATAGGCATCCATAATAAACCCTTTGAAAAGTGAGATCTTGGGAAAAAAGTGATCTTAAAGTCCTTAAAAAACCCTAGCTTGTTGTCCTAAAGCTTCAACTTTGTTGTAGATAGACTAATGAATCTTCTTGTGAAAGATATTCAACACTTGACTCTTGAATTTGTTTGTTAAAAAAGAGAAAAATGTTGTGAAAAATGACCTAAAAAATTATATTTATAGGCATAAATACCTAATTGAACATTATTTTGACCTAACAAGCCGAAATCCATTAGAAATTTTGATTAAGTCGGTGATTTTCCAACTCAAATTTGAAAATTCCCCCAAAAGGGACTAAGTTGCCACCCTAGGCGACTTAGTCCCACCATATGTTTTTGAGGTGGGTTTTATGAAATTTAAATAATTTGAATGTTATTTGTTAGAATTTGTGTGATTTTCAGTGGAATAAGCCTCAAGGTCAAAAATAATAAGTCTTAGTGGCCTATAAATGGTAAGTTTTAACGAGTGATTGATGCAAGAATACCAAAATGGCTCCAAATTAAGCATGAAATTGCATCTTTCTTCAAGATTATACAATTTTATACATTACAATATCTTTCAAAAAATAGTGATGTGACTTCCTTAGATGATGGTGAAAAGATGGCAGTAGATTCCCCTTCATTATAAAGACATCAAACTGAAACCGCTAAGGTTATGAATGCACATGTGTCTGCTAGATCCCCCTTGATTATTGGAACTCCTAAATACTATTTGGGACATCCTAAGAATCCTCTAATTCTTTACCCACCCTCACAATGACCACAAAATCAAAACAAACCCAAACTCATCCTTTACCCACCTTCAAAAAAACCTCAAACTAAAAAAAAACCATCCTTATCCTCAAACCACCTAAGAATCATGTTTCACAACAGTCGAGTTATAATACCTTTGATCATACATATAGCACTAGAAATAATCCACAACCAAGAAAAACAAATTGAACATCCCTCCCACTAATAACCCTATCTTTCCTGGGGCCCCTCGTTTGCCTTTACATAGTGGAAAGGAGTACAAACTTGTTGAACAACTAAATACTACTCCTTCTAAGATATCCTTATGGGATCTTATTCAATCCTCCCTCTTATCATAAAATTCTTCAAAAATTTTTACAACAATTTCCTACCCCTCCTAATGTACAATCAAATGATGTGACAACCCAAATCCAAGCTATAACTTCAAACAAATTAGACATTACTTTCCACCAAGATGAGTTGCCTCTATTATAAGTACAAAAACAAAATGAAGTCCTCATGGTAATAGCTCAATACAATAGGACATGGATAAATTGAACCCTTGTTGATAATGGCTCAGCCCTAAATGTGCATAGTGTAAACCTTTTGGATAGGCTTGTTGTGGATAAATCAAAAATCGAACCTGCCTCTTTATCTATTAGTGGATTTGATAACGTGGAAAAATGACCGCTTGGTGTGATCACATTACCTATTAAAGTTGACAATGTTATATTACAAACCCTGATCCATTTTATGCCTAATGATCTTTCATACAACCTCCTTTTAGGAAGACCATGGATTCATGCAATCAATGGGGTGCCTTCTACCCTTAATCATAAAATGGAATATGTCTACAACAACAAAGTGTACACACTCGATGCTGATCATGAGCCTTTCAATGTTTCACAA
The DNA here is from genome assembly GCA_007115665.2 of Sequoiadendron giganteum. NCBI lineage: Eukaryota > Viridiplantae > Streptophyta > Pinopsida > Cupressales > Cupressaceae > Sequoiadendron > Sequoiadendron giganteum. Next base: position 863,511,410 of record CM021100.1, read on the forward strand.
CTTGGAAAAGACAAGGAGAATCCTTTGAATACATTGAAACCAACTACACAAGTAGAACCTGGGAAGGAGAAAGAAAAAGAAAAACATAGTGAGGAAGTCACGAATCTATTAGAATATGATTGGGGTTCCTTAAATTTCACAAAATTTATGGGTGAATACACGATCATAAACTAAGAGTCTAAAAAAGGAAAAGAAAAAGAGATAATGTCAACACAAAATTTGAAAGAATTCACCTCAACCACTTTAGAAGAACAAGTAAATTACACAAAAAAAATTGACGAAGTTGATTATGAATAACCACTGAATCTAAAAAAAATGAAAAATCTTGATGGAAAAGGTTATGAACCTATGAAACAACTTGGGTATAGTGGAAAAGGATTTGGTGCTATAGAACAATGTATTCATGTCCCTATAGAGCCTAATACACAAGGAACAACTAGTGCTCCTGGTTATTGTCCCTCGAAAGCAACAAGTAAGCCTTCACTTAATATCAACACTCTTACAAAATATTCTCCTAAACCAAATTTAACATTAGTGCATCTTGAACTGATAGACACTAGTGGTCTTGGTTATAATTATTTGAATGAAAACAAAGAAATAGAGACATCTTTGTTTAACATTAATTTCATCACACAAATCACTCCTAAGACATGCCTTAGTAACGATTGGAGTTCATTATATTTTGCACCCTCCTTTCAAGGACAAAACAAAATCTCACAATCTAAATAGCCTTGTGTAAGTATGACACCTAATACTAAGCAAGAGGTATCTTTGTTGCAAAATAAAGGAACATATTCTACTATTAATCAAGAGAGTATCTTGCCAAGACTCCTCCAAGATTGTTTGATATATGTCCCTCCAAGAACATGAAATAATTTTTACTACAAGAGTTCATTTTGTGCATATCATAGAATTCATGGTCATTCTACTAATGAATGTAAGGATTTGAGTAATAAAATTCAACATCTTAAGAATTGTGGTTCTCTTCCTTGTGTTGAATCACCTTGTTCCTCTAATTGATATTGATTTTCATCATCAATCATTTCAGCTCATCCTTTTCTTGCATTAAGTGGGGGGCAAGGGGTTAGGTAGCTTTGTCCTCGTATGTCACTTGTCGATTGTCTCTTTTGGCTAGTCGACCACCTTACATGTATATGTAAGAGAAAGCTTGGGATGTGGATGCCATGTCTTAATTTGGCTCACATTTGACGTATTGAGTTATCTTTCATTTTGGGGCAATCCTTCTTTCCTTTTTCATGACGTAGCTTTATTTTAGAAACATAAGCCTTGGCATAGGGTTTTTCGAGGAAAGCTCTGGTGTCTTAGGAGAAATAATTGGCTACTTTAAAGAATTTTCTCACAACAATGGTGTTAGAAACCACTTTAAATTTGGGGCATACATTGATGACATCTTTTGGCATATTTCATGGCATGATTTTCTTTTTTTTAATTTTGATTTGTCCATTTTTTGGTGGTGTCATTGGGTTTGATGTCCTCCAAGAGTGCGATATTTCTAAGAAAATGATCTCCCTTGGTGGTATGATGCAAAATGAGAGGAATCCCATAAGTGGTGATCTAATACTCTTTGACTTGTTCTCTCTTGAATACATTAGGCATGTTGTTCCCTAAAAATAAGACCTTACACAAACAAAGAAAAATACCCTCTAGCAAAAACTTATAGACATAACATTCAAAGAGAATTCAAAAGCATAGCATTTTGGTGCCTTATCAAATTTGTGAGGAGAATAACTTTGGTATGGTATGGGAGATTAATATGACTATCTCATTTTCCACCTTGTTGGGACACCTCACCTAGTGGACGGACTGAGGTTCCACTACTCCAAAGTGAGCATGCATGTTATAGACAAACAACCACATTCCACATTGTGTTTGAATGGTTGTGCTTGGTCCTTTATTTTTCTTTACTTTTCATGGCCTTTAATAGGGTATGACTATGTATCTTTTTTTTTGCTACATACTTAAGTGTCTTGAATGTATAGTTTAGTGTGAGTTTGTCATGGGGGAGAACTATCACTAAAGTGGGGGAGAAATGTATTAACATAAATAGTGTCCCTTTTCTTGTATTTGGAAATAATTAACAACAAATGAACGTAATGTTGTTTTACTTTAGTCTTGTAATGTATTTTACACATTCACATTGAGTCGAGGGCCCTTTTTAATGATAAAATGTACTTAATTGTGCCTTATTTAGGGTGTTGTAAAGTGGTTTCTTACACTTTTTCACTTATCTAGGGATTTATTAATTAATTTTGGTTAATTGCGCTTAATTGGCCATTGAATTAAAATTCAAGCCTTATTAATTACATTTTTCAATTATCTATTGTGACACCCATTAATGATATTGTATGACATTTACATTGGAAAAGTTGGATTCCTAGAAAACTATGCTAGGACCCATTCACCACTTTGGGCGAATGGGTCCTCCTAACATAGAAAATCCCTTTTTTGAATTTATTTGTGGCATAATTTTAATGATTTTCAATCTTAGATCTGATGTTGGCTTGGATTATTTGAATTTTGGGGTCAATCCTTAGATTTAGTATAAATATAGGTTAATTCACATTGGTTCACTTTGCAAGTTCACGTGATTATAAGAGTACTTTCACAAGAGCATCACAGAGAACTTCAAGAGCATTTCAAAGGAATTCAAAGGAATATTATGAAGGTTTTATTGAATCTATTCAAGATCATATCATCATATCAAAGGCATAATGCATCAAGCATGTGGTTGAGGTAATGTGTGTTTATTTAGTATTGAAGATCTATTTGCAAGCATTGTTTAACATCTAATTCAAGAGCAAGATATACATTCTAAATGGCCATTTCATGTTATTTTTTAGGTTTACATTCCAACTACATTCTAAATGGACACTTCATGTTAGTTTTTAGGTTTACATTCCAAGGTATCTTTATTCCATGTTTCATGTTTCATGCTTCTATTTCATTATTATATCATAAGTTTTAATTACCTAATGTGGTTTCACCAAGGAAAACCTTTGTCCCCTAACAAACAACATTTTCTCCTCTTGAATCTGTGTTTGTAGGATTTACGTTGAAGATAAAGATGTGGAGAAAAAATGTCAAAGTTGTCATCCATATTTCAAGAACATGAAAACAAGGTCAAACAATAGAAATAGGTTGGTGTGAATAGGGTTCCTATTTTTTAAGCTTGTTTCACTCAAGGAAACCTTGGAGATCTCAATCCAAGGATGGAATGGTAGAAAGTGATTTGCTAAAGGTTGTCCTAGAGTATGATTAATGACTAAAGAGGGGTTCACCACCAAGCTAGGGCTTGGAAAGACAAATGACATGCATACCTAATTATGAAACCTAATGATATGCAAAAACTTCACTAAATGACCAAGAAATGAATGCAAAATAGAATAAAAAACTAAGAGATCAAAAGTGTGCACGTGGAAATCTGTAGGAGCCTAAATGGAGACCTGAAATGCTAAAAATATTGAAATTGATACATAATAGGACTCATACACTAGATTGGGTGATTTAGTCCTAGATTAGGCTTTTTGTTCAGGAACAAAAATCTGATAAAGATATGTCGGAATGATGAATGGAAAAAATGTAATGTTACAACTACCAAACACTATTAATAGAATACTAGAAACATGTATGAAGTGGCTCCAATAGATGTAGATCTTGACTCTTGTTTGAATGTGATAGATCTTGAATTGAATGCTAGCTTGAATCATACACCCCTACATCACAATTGTTAGCTTAAAAACAAACATGATGCATAATGACTTTGACATGATTCTTGATACTTGAATAATGCTCAAAAACACTTGATAATCATCTCTTTAAGACTTGAATTATGTTGTAAACTCAAATTTGTTATAATGCATGAATACTCAATTTTCTATGTCACTTCATTGCTTGTTAGGAGAAAAATGAGTGAAATAACCTTGTAATTATACTTGTTTATGCCAAATTTCCCAAAATTACAATAGTACAAGCCAACATCAAATCTAGGAGAATAAAATATCACCAAAAATTTGAATTAAATTTGATTTTGGGTCACGTAGGACTCATACAAAAAAATTGGCATATGCCCATTAGGCTAGGCTATGGGACATTTCTTTCAAGAAATGCTTAAATTCATGTGAAATGAGGATTGGGGCACCAAAATTTAGGTGGGACCCATACACCCAAGGTGGCATATGACTCCCAAATCACTAAATCTGGTCCATACAATCCAAAAACAAATGAATCATGATTGGATGTTGGTTTATGTCGACATTATCCTCAGAAAGATAAATTAATAGGATTATAGATGCAAAAAAAGGCCAAATAAGGCATAAAGAAGCGCAATTAATAATGAAAACCCTATATTAGTGTGAAAGTGTGGTACAACATTGTACAACACCTTAAGTAAGGTACAATTAAGTTCATTTAGTTTACAAGGGCCCGAGTTCTAATGTGAATGTGTTAAACACATTACAACACTAAATCAAGGCAAAATTATGCTTAATTTAACAAGGATGTCCTAAACAAGTACTAAAAAGTAGAGGGATATTTTTTTGTTACCACATTTAGCCCTCATTTTAGTGAGAGGGGGAACTTGCTTCAAAATCACACTAAATTAGACAAACTCGCATCAAGAGGGGTTCAAATGTACCAATGCTAGTGAGACAAGATAATGAACCAATGTTTGTATGTATGTAACCATTATTATATTCACTTTTTAACTACTATAGGTGTAAGAAAGTGAAGATCTGGTAAAAAATGTTGATTTCAATGTCAAGTTTGGCCAAAAATTTTAACCCATTATTGTGGGATCACCCCCCAATGTCACCACAAAGCAAAAGACACATAACATGAAGTAAGAACTACACAATGAAACATGAATTACAAAAGAATAATTCCAATGTATGACCCCACTTTAAAGAAATTGTTGAACACCATGTTGTGAGAAATTACTTTAAAGTAGCAAATGATAAATTCTAACAATAAAGAGGACATGAGAGCATACTTGGAAATACCTATGCCAAGTCATATGTTTCCAAATGAAGCTACATCATGAAAAGGACAAGGGATCTACCCCAACAATGAAACTCCAAACACATGAGGGATTTATTGATTTGGGGTCAATATGTTTTTGCTACAATGTTATTAGAGAGCTCAGAACTATCATCATTCTCCAAATACTCATAGAACTGGAAGAATGACACAAAGAGAGTGAAGAAAAAGGAAAATCATTTCGAGTCACCATGGAAGAGACATGAATGTCTCAATGGCTCACGTCATCCCCAAACAAAAAACACAAGACAAAGAAAAATATAAAGGAAAAGGAAAATATTTACGACATAAAGAAAAATGTAGGTTAAAATAGAGGAATGTCACAAAGAGATAGATGTACATCAAACAAAACGTCATGGGGGATCACATTACACACATGAAATCAAAAAAAAAAGAAAAAGAAATAATGCAAAGGACTAGTAAGGCACATGCATGTCAACCTATTAGCAATTCATTCACATCCCAATTGCGTTCATTGTATATAGAAGGAATAAAACTAACCAAAGGGACAATGACAAGAGCATTACTAGGAAAAGGCTATCTAATTCTTGCCACCACTAAGTGCAAGACAAGATTGATCCGAGGTAGGTGATGGGAAAGAGCTCCTTGCATTTTGAAATTATTTGAAATAAATGTAAGACATGTAATAGTGAGAATGTTATGATTCACCAAGTATTACATGGCAAGGAGTGAAAGGACATGATTTAAGGGATTATTTTTGTGATATCAAGCTTTTTAAATATTTGTTTTAAAGCATGAAATTCATTAGTAATGTTTCCAAGAACTCTATGGTCTCAACAATGTGATGTGTTTTTATTCATAGGATTTGCAGACTAATATTCTCTTATAGGTGGTAATGTAATCAGTCCTCGATGTATAAGTATCTGTAGATTTCTTTCAATTGCATTTGGTGGAAAAGGGAACTTCAATTTCTTTAGTTTTTAAGGCCTTCATCACTTTCTAGGTTCACCAACTTCTCGAGTTGAATTTCGAGGAGGGGGACCTAAGATGATCCTATCATCCTTATCATCCTTACAAGGTATTGGTTGTTCTTTAGGAAGGAGGACACTCATATCAAGAGGAGAGTCTTGATATCCTAACCCTTTAGTATCTTCAATTGGTATTTTCTCTAAGAGATGATGAATTTCATGTTCACTTGTTGTATCACATCCTTTCTTACTTAAGATCGTGAATCCTTTTCCATATGTCTCCTCTAAATTGATTGTGGTGTTGGTTACTCTGTTGACATAGAATGGTTGAATGTTTTCTTGATTAGAGGAACTAGGTTCACCTATTATAGGGAACTTAGGCTGAAATTTTGTCTTAGTTTCAAGATGTAAATAACCAAACATCTCGAGTGGTCGGATGGTAAGGGGTATTGGCTATTTCATAGAAGGATAAAATGATGCATTAGTCTCAAGGTTGTTAAGGAAATCATTTAGGAACCTATTCATGTCATGATCTTATCCAATGATGTCAACATCATGAGGAGGAGATGTATTAGGATTTGAGTGAGCGTGAGTAAGTTCAATTTTATTAGGATCATTTCCAAAAGCACAACTTGACACATCCACTAAGGACTTCAAGGACATCCCCACAGCTTATTGAAGCACATATCCATGATAAAATGCAATGTAAGAACTTAGAATAAAGGGGCTAAATGCAAATATGATATTATGCAATGTATGAAGCTAAATGCAAATCAATGTAACATCAACTCTGTAAATTGAAAAATGTAACTAAAAACAACAAATAGAAACACAAGAACAAAGAATTTAATGATGGAAAATCTAGTTTAAAATTTGGAATGAGACTAAATTTCCCAAAGGGGTGTATGAGTCCCAATCAGGGTTTTTTAGGGGTTTAAATGTTGAATGAAATTCACCACAAAGTAACCTGAAATCAAGAAAAATCACCTAGAGGGGCATATGAGTCCCAAATGAGGGTTTTTGCAAGGATTTCACAAAATTCTAAGTGAAAGTTATGCTTTCAAGTTTGTATGATTTCTAAACTAAGTGTAACTTCACATTTTAGATGAAATTTAATGATGCAATATGCAAAATGCAACCTATATGAACTTTCACTAATTCAAGATTTAGAAACCCTAGAATCCCAATTAACTAGTGCAAACCCTAAAGCAATGTTAATGCATGATAGATCTAGGATGATGATGCACTCCAAATAAAAAAATAAAATGTTATAAATGCAGGTTCACCAAAATAAAACAACGGAAATAGGTAGGTGTGAATAGGGTTCCTATTTCACAAGCTTGTTTCACTTAAGGAAACCCTATAGATCTCAATCCAAGGATAGAATGAAGGAAAGAGATCTACTAAATATTGTAATAGGGTATGATTAATAAATAAAGAGGGGTTCACCAACAAGCTAGGGCTTAGAAAGAAAAATGACATTGAAGACCTAATTATGAAACTTAATGATATCTAAAACTTCACTAAATGACCTAGAAATGAATGTAAAATAGAATAACAAACTAAGAGATCAAAGGTGTGCACCTAGAAATTTGTACAAGCCTCAATGGAGACCTGAAATGCTAAAAATATTGAAATCAATATAGATTGGGACTCATATGCCAGATTGGGTGATTTAGTCCCAGATTCGGGTTTCTGGGTAGGAACAAAAATTTGGTAGAGATATGTTTGGGACTCCTAAAATCTATGAATTTGACTATACAGGGACTCATATGCTAGATGTGGCATATCATTCTAGTTTAGATTTTTTGGAGAATCAGGATTTGAATATTCTCTTCAATCTATGTTTTTCCTTTTTGACTTTGTTTCTGGATATCAATTTGAATATTATGATCTATAGATGTCCTCCAATGATATTCTAAACAAGGTGACAACTTGAATGACTTTGCAACTTGAACAACCTCTTTCCAATCTTACTCCTTAGAAGGTATTCAGCCTAGATTTCCAAATCACACACTCAATAGAGGGAAAATGTTGTTTTGTTAGTGTAAAGGGGTTTTCCTTTGTTAAACCCTATTTTGGTAATCAAACCTTGTAACGAAATCATATAAGATAAAGGAATGATGAATGAGAAAAATGTAATGTTACAACTCACCAAACCCTAGGAATAAAATACTACAAACATGTATGAAGTGGCTCAAATAGATGTAGATCTTGACTCTTGCTTGAATGTGATAGATCTTGAATTGAATGATAGATTGAATCATAAAATCCTACATCATAATTGTTAGCTCAAGAACAAACATGATACATAATGAATTTGACATGATGCTTGATAATTGAATAATGCTCCAAAACACTTGATAATCAACTCTTGAAGACTCTTGAATGCTCTTGTAAACTCAAATTTTCTATAATGCATGAATACCCAAGTTGCTAGGTCACTTGATTCCTTGTTAGGAGAAAAATGAGTGAAATAACCTTGTACTTATACTTATTTATGCCAAATTTCTTGAAATCACCAAACTACAAACCGACATTTGATCTAGGAGAATAAAATCCTGCAAAGAATCTGAACTATATTTATTTCAGGCACATGAGACTCATACACCAGATGTGGTGAATTATTCCCTTTAGGCTAGGCTATGAGACACATTTTTAAGAAATGCTTAAATTCATGTGAAATCAGGATCGTGGCCCAAAAACTTAGGTAGGACCCATATGCCCAAGGTGGGGTATGAGTCCCAGATCACTAAATATAGTCCATACAATCCAACAAAACCTTAATCATGATTGGATGTTGGTTTATGTTGGGATTATCCTAAAAAATATGCATTAATTAAAGCTTGTGGATGCAAAATAAGACCAAATAAGGCATCAAGAAGCCCAATTAATATTGAAATCCCTAGATTAGTGTGAAAGTGTGGTACAACACTTTATAACACCTTAAATAAGGTACAATTAAGTCCATTTAGTCTACAAGGGCCCAAGACCTAATGTCAATGTGCTTAACACATTACAACACTAAATCAAGGAAAAACTATGTTCGATTTGACCTAATTATGAAACTTAATGATATGCAAAACTTCACTAAATGACCTAGAAATGAATGTAAAATAGAATAACAAACTGAGAGATCAAAGGTGTGCACCTAGAAATTTGTAGGAGCCTAAATGGAGACTTGAAATGCTGAAAATATTGAAATCAATACAAATTGGGACTCATATGCCAAATTGGGTGATTTAGTCCCAGATTAGGGTTTTTGGGTAGGAACAAAAATTTGGCAGAGATATGTCTAGAACTCTTGAAATCTATAAATTTGACTGTACTGGGACTCATATGCCAAAAGTGGCATATCATTCTAGATTATATTTTTTGGAGAATCAGGATTTGAATATTCTCTTCAACCTATGTTTTTCCTTCTTGACCTGTTTTTTGTATCTGAATTTGAAGATTATGCTCTATAGATGTCCTCCAATGATATTCTAAACAAGGTGACAACTTCAATGACTCTAAAACTTGAAAAACCTCTTTACAATATTACTCCTTAGAATGTCTTTAGCCTAGATTTTCAAATCACACACTAAATAGAGGGAAAAAAAAAATTTGTTAGAGGATAGGGGTTTGTCTTGGTTAAACCCTATTTTGGTAATCAAACCTTGTAATGAAATCAAATAAGCTAAAGGAATGATGAATGAGAAAAATGTAATGTTACAACTCACCAAACCCTAGGCATAGAGTACTACAAACATGTATGAAGTGGCTCAAATAGATGTAGATCTTGACTCTTTATTGAATTTGATAGATCTTGAATTGAATGCTAGATGGAATCATAAAACCCTACATCATAATTGTTAACTCAAGAACAAACATGATGCATAATGAATTTGACATGATGTTGGATACTTGAATAATGCTCCAAAAAAGCTTGATAATCAACTCTTGAAGACTCTTGAATGCTCTTGTAAACTCAAATTTTCTATAATGCATGAATAATCAAGTTGCTAGGTCACTTGATTTCTTGTTAGGAGAAAAATGAGTGAAATAACCTTCTATTTATACTTATTTATGCCAAACTTCTTGAAATTACCATACTACAAGCCGACATTAGATCTAGGAGAATAAAATCCTGCCAAGAATTTGAACTAAATTTATTTTTGGCACATGGGACTCATACACCAGATGTGGAGAATGATTCCCATTAGGCTAGGCTATAAGACACATTTTTTAAGAAATGCTAAAATTCACGTGAAATTAGGATCAAGGCCCCAAAACATAGGTGGGACCCATACACCCAAGGTGGCGTATGAGTCCCAGATCACTAAATCTAGGCCATACAATCCAAAAAATCTTTAATCATGATTTGATGTTGTTTTATGTTGGGATTACACTCAAAAAGATGCATTAATTAAAGCTTGTGGATGCAAAATAAGACCAAATACGACATAAAGCAGCCCAATTAATAATGAAAACCCTATATTAGTGTGAAAGTGTGGTACAACACTTTATAACACCTTAAATAAGGTACAATTAAGTCCATTTAGTTTACAAGGGCCCAAGACCTACTGTGAATGTGCTAAACACATTACAACACTAAATCAAGGCAACACTATGTTCAATTTGACCTAATTATGAAACTTAATGGTATGCAAAACTTCACTAAATGACCTAGAAATGAATGTAAAATAGAATAAAAAATGAGAGATCAAAGGTGTGCACCTAGAAATTCATAGGAGCCTGAATGGAGACCTGAAATGCTAAAAATATTGAAATCAATACAGATTGGGACTCATATGCCAAATTGGGTGATTTAGTCCCAGATTAGGGTTTTTCGGTAGGAACAAAAATTTGGCA